>JAXIVJ010008035.1:0-57514 GCA_036785665.1 Chirona hameri | reverse complement strand
GGAAATCCCCACAAAATCAAAATTTTCAAAGATGTTAGAAAAGCCGGAATATATGTGAGAGAACTGAGTATGAACAATACCCATACCAAATGTGGGGAATGGGGGGGGGGGGGGGGGGGGGGGGGGGGCGGAAAAACCGCATCGTGGGTTAAATTTCTGGCGGTGGCATTTTGGATCTGCATCCGACGACAGACCCTAGATCATGGGCGTCGAAAGCGGGGAGGGGAGGGGAGGGGAGGGGAGGGAGGGGAGGGGAGGGGAGGGGAGGGGAGGGGAGGGGAGGGGAGGGGAGGGGAGGGGAGGGGAGGGGAGGGGAGGGGAGGGGAGGGGAGGGGAGGGAGGGGAGGGGAGGGGAGGGGAGGGGAGGGGAGGGGAGGGGAGGGGAGGGGAGGGAGGGGAGGGGAGGGGAGGGAGGGGAGGGGAGGGGAGGGGAGGGGAGGGAGGGGAGGGGAGGGGAGGGGAGGGGAGGGGAGGGGAGGGGAGGGGAGGGGAGGGGAGGGGAGGGGAGGGGAGGGGAGGGGAGGGGAGGGAGGTCCCCCAAGAAAGCAGACTTGCTTGATTTTTTTTTTGTGTGTGCTGAATTCGTTCCAAAGGATATGAAACTTAATTTATTGTTAGCTCAAATTACATGGCATTTTAACCCTATATCGTTGAGTCCTTTCTTTGTATTTAAAGGGACTGTCCCACCTTTTTGAAAGTTGTCGAATCACACTTAATTGTATGTCTACATGTCAGGCGAGGTCAGCTGAACATGTTCATTAACCTTTTCCGAAAAATTGCTTATCTTGCAAGATATTCAACTTTTAGTTTTAAGCGGAAAGTTGTGTTGGTGACGTCATATTTTTTTGTTGTATAACAGGGAAATATTTTGTGCTGCCAAATGTATGGCACAATTTTTGTCGACATCTATTGCGCAGAAAAACAGCGAACCACCTGGTGTCTAGATTGGCTAGCACTATCAGCTAGAGTTGTAGCAGTTGGCCGCCAGGGACCGCTAGTGAGCCAGGGTGTTATGATGTCGCAAGCAAATGGTACCACTAAATATTGATTGATTGATTGACTTATAAATAAATACATATTTAGCGTTAAATATTTCACTGGCACCATTTGCTTGCGACGTCATAACACCCTGGCTCACTAGCGGTCACTAGCGGCCAACTGCTGCATCAACTCCAGCTGATGGTGCTAGCCTTCTAGATTGCGAACCACCCGGGGATCGATAAATGAAAGACGAAAATATTCCAAGGCTGACCTTAAAACAAGTCGACTATCATTTCCAGTTGGGTAAAGAGAGACGACGCTGTCAGGTTAGAGGCCCTATTCAAATACTAATGGGCCTGATTTTTTTTTTTACAGATTTCAAAATCAAACTATAATATCTTTTTGATTAGATCATTGTGGTTGTTTTAACTGCTACCATACTTAATTTAAATGCCAAGCCATCAAAATGGCTATCTATCAATTCAAACATAATGTTAAGGTGGGATAGTCCCTTTAACCCGCGACTTACTGGGGAGGGGGGGGGGCTATTTTTTGCCCCCCTCCCGTTATATTGCAATAACTCCTAAACCAACACTAGTATCGTCACCAAACTTGCAGTACTTTCTCTCACATCAATTCTACACATGTTGGCCAAAGGAAAAAGATGAGGTTATGATAGGTCAACCGGGAATGACGTCAGAGTGACGTCATGTTATTCGGGTTTTGTTGAAAAATAATGGTTTGCGGAAAACGATGTCGAAGGTACAATGTTTGAGGTCAATTCAGTTGTCTTAAATCAAATTATTGACAATAGACAGGGATACCCCAAACTGCCATCTCGGATGTTTGAGTTTTTTTATTCAAAATTTTGAGAAATCCAAATATTCTTTATTATTTTTTTAACAAAATTTTCAAAAAGAAATCAGAATTGTCCCAAAACCGGAATATATGTGATTGAAACGTGTTCGGTGAATATGTGTACCAAATTTTAAGTCGATATCTTCAAAAATGACTTCTTATGACCTTTAAATAACACAAATCGACCACCTCTCACAGCAATACTATGCATACAAAATGCATTTCCGTTTTTGCTTTTTACTTCTATTTATATGGAACAAACAATGTTCTAAGGTCATTTTTCGCGTTCTAGACTATAAACAAACCCATACACATGTGTTACAACGCCTAATGACCGTAATCTGCAGTCTGACCTCGTGACCTCGGATAACCTCGACCTGACCCAAGGTCATAAACAGCTTAAAATGGTACTTAGAAGTGTCAGAGACACGAATCATACCGATTTATCGACTGCTTATGCGTTTAATATCGCAATTTTGGGAAAAATACCCCCCCCCCCCCCAGTAAGTCGCGTTATGGAATATACCCCAGTAACTCCCGGGTTAAAGATGTAGGTGCGTAATGACTGTCGAAAATAAAATTATGATATGGCAGCTAAAACTTGGTACACAAGATTGGCTTCTGCTATGATTGAATGTCAAGTTCATCCATTCATTCATTCACCATTCATTCCAAGGCCATACATACAATTCAGCCAAGGCAGTGATTAGTGTGACGTCATGGGTACATCCATCAATATGCTGTGTTCAAACAGCAATCAGTTTTAGACTTTATAGTCCCTTTGAGCCGCTGGAATTTATATTAATTAGTGCTATAGCAGCATGCTTGGTATAATGTCAATGGTTGAAGAACTCTCTACAATCCATGCAAAGTAAGTTTTTGGAAATATATCATAGAAGGGGTAGCTACTAGCTTGCTGGGCGACCCGGCGAAGAAGACTCGCGAAAATAAGCATCCACGAACACTCGCGAAAATAAGTTCCCCCTCCAGGGGCGGATCCAGGTAGGCCATGGATATGCCGCCCACCCGGTCCTGAAACCGTGATTTGCCCCCCCCCCCCCCCCCCCCCCCCCAACGGGCGGATGTACAGCGGTGGATGGCTGACGCGGCCCGCTCTACCCCTCCCTCGCTCAACAACTTCTCGCTAACGGCCTGCTACAAAATTTCCCGGTCCGGTCAGCAACTTTTTCTTTTGACTGTGACTGTGACTGTGACTGCGTCCCTCCAGTAAAAAATCCGTGGCGACGCCCCTTCTATATTATATTTCGCACACCGTGGACGTGGTACACAACCATGATTGAAAATAATTGATTGGCAAGGAAATCGAAGCAAACTTAGTCGAAGGGGCATGATTTCTTTAGTCATCGCCACTGGTGGTTCACTAACATTCACCTGCAAAATACTTTGCTCATACGCTGCCCATAACTGGCAGCCGGAGAGACGGAGTCGGCAAAATCTGAATATGAGCGGCCCGGCCCGACCCGGCCCGACCCGGCCCGTGGCGACGCTTTTGAGAAGCTAATATCTCTGCAACCGCACGTCCGATTGACAAGCCGGCTTTTTTGCTGAGCAGCCCCATCCACCTACCCTATTTGAGACCAGTGCCGACTCACGTGGGTGACTACCACTGCGCGTGGCGCGTGCCGCGTGAGGGGTGTTGGAAGGTGTTTCCTGGCAATAACTCCGCAACGGCTGAGCCGATTGTGTTCAAATTTGGTGTGTGGTTAGGGACCCCTCAGCTGCCACTTTCCCACAAGTTAGGGATGGGGTGCCTCTGCACGTGCGCACGTGCACACCCCTATTATATATATCAGGAACGGCTGAGCCGATTGTGTTCAAATTTTGTGCGTGGTTAGGGACCTCTCAGCCGCCACTTTCCCACAAGTCAGGGATGGGTGCTTCTGCACGTGCGCACGTGCGCACCCTTTTTGTATCTCAGAAACTACTTGCCCGGTGGAGTTGAAATTCACCATACATTGTATTCGCGCTCGCTCGTTCATCGCTAACTTCGGCGTCTTACTGGTTATGAGCGGGCCGGCCCGGCCCGGCCCGACTCGGCCCGTGGCGACGCTTTGGAGAAGCTCATTCATATCTCTGCAACCGCACGTCCGATTGACAAGCGGACTTCTTTGCTGAGCAGCCCCATCTAACCTACCCTGTTTGAGACCAGTGCCGGCATGTGGGTGACTACCATTGCGCGTGGCGCGTGCCGCGTGAGGGGCGTTGACAAGTATTTTCCCGCAATAACTCCGCAACGGCTGGGCAGATTATGTGCAAATTTCGTGTGTGGTTAGGGACCCCTCGGCCGCCACTTTAACACAACTCAGGGGTGGGGTGACTCTCCACGTGCGCACGTGCATACCCCTATTCTATGTCTCAGGAACGGCTGAGCCGATTGTGTTCAAATTTGGTGTGTGGTTAGGGACCTCTCATCCGCCAGTTTCCCACAAGTCAGGGGTGGGTGCCTCTGCATGTGCGCACGTGCACACCCGTATTATGTATCTCAGGAACGGCTGAGCTGATTGTGTTCAAATTTGGTGTGTGGTTAGGGACCTCTCAGCCCCCACTTTCCCACAAGTCAAAGGTGGGTGCTTCTGCACGTGCGCATTTGCGCACCCTTTTTTGTATCTTAGAAACTACTGCCCGATCGAGTGGAAATTGCCCATACATTTCCTTCGCGCTCGCTCGTTCATCGCCAACTACGGCGCCTTACTAGTATATGGGAAAAATCTGAATATGAGCGGCCCGGCCCGACCCGTGGCGACGCTTTTGAGAAGCTTATATCTTTGCAACCGTAAGTCCGATTGACAAGCAGACTTCTTTGCTGAGTAGCCCCATCCACCTACCCTATTTGAGACCAGTGCCGGCTCACATAGGTGACTACCACTGCGCGTGCCGCGTGCCGCGTGAAGGGTGTTGGAAGGTGTTTTCTCGCAAAAACTCTGCAACGGCTGGGCCGATTGTGTGCAAATTTGGTGTGTGGTTAAGGACCCCTCAAGCGCCGCGTTTCCACAATTCAGGGATGGGGTGGCTCTGCACGTGCGCACGTGCACACCCCTATTATATATCTCAGGAACGGCTGAGCCGATTGTGTTCGAATTTGGTGTGTGGTTAGGGTCCCCTCAGCCGCCGCCTTCCCACAAGTCAGAGATGGGTGCCTCTGCACGTGCGCACGTGCACACCCCTATTCTATATCTCAGGAACGGCTGAGCCGATTGTGTTCAAATTTGGTGTGTGGTTAGCAGACTGGTTATTTATTCACCTTTTTGGGAAGGATTCAATCACGATTCATTTTTGAATATGAATGATTCAGTCACCGTTTGATTCATGGATAACCATTTTGAGAAATGATTCTTTCCGATTCAAAGAATCAAAAAATTTGTGATCAAATCACGTTTGACTCACCATTGAAATAGCATTGCAGTCTTTTTGATTCAATCAGCATTGTTTCTATGCGGATTTTAATTCAATCATGATTCATGAATACAAAAATCCGGTGGTGAATCGATTCTTCTTTGACTATTCGACGCTCTCACTATTCTCACTATTCGGGGTAAGACGGTCACCATTTGCTCCGGGTGGCTTCTTACCCCACCTCACCATCAGAACCTCAGACAAGATAAATAAAAGACCTCGAAGACGGAAGAGGTGGTCAGAAAAAAACAATGTGGCATGGGTCTTTGCATTTGGGATACAATGGCTGATCTAGTGAAACCTGATACAATGTAGTCATTTTTGTGGGTTTATACGCCTTTTCATTTTTCCCAATGCCTTATAATGGGGAGGTCACAAAACGGACCTTATTTTAGGTCACCGATATAACAAAAACGATAGTCCGGATGGGCTCGACAGGGTAGACGCGACGGACGCGACGAAGGATTTCCCATGACGGTGAATGCCACGACGGATTCCCCATGCCGTCTTGTTCTTAACCCGCGCACTGATAACGGCTTTGCGCCGAACACGAACGGCGGGGGGGGGGGGTGATTTCCGCCCCCCCCTGAGATCTCGAAAACTACGCTACGTAGCGAGAAGCGGAAAAAGGCATTTGATAGCTTGATACATGTTCTATCGAAAGTATTTCAGTGTTCTTTTAAGTCAGGTCAAAATTGAGGTCACCAGAGGTCATCAAAGGTCAAATTTTTCATTTTTTTCCTGTTTTAGGACATCGCTCCAGAAATTCCCATATATCTCAGAAACGATCCTAGTTAGAAACAAACGGAAAAAAAGCAAACGCCAGACAGTGAAATTTCCAATGGCTGAGGTGTCCTCAGATTTGATCTCCAGTCAATATTTGAGGCTCCAGATGTCAAAAAGGAAAAAAAAATGCATTTTTTTTGCTACATCGTTTTTTGCTATTAACTTTTTACTTAATAAAGATAACATAAAACTGTTTACTCCATTGTGTTTATCTTGTCAAGGCGCTTATAATGATATACATGGTGACCTTGTTAAATCAACTTAAAGGGAAATAATGACCTTTTTCCACAAAAATGGAGTTAGCACTTGAAATCGCCAGACGAGACCAAAATATATTGTAAATTCATCACATTTTGCATGAAAACTTTCCTACCGAAAGATATTTCAAGTTAAAGTTGATAAGCGTTCCACACTTTTAACGACCGGTACTTGCAAGTACTTTTGGTCCTCATCAAACTGCGGGCTTTTCCCGTATTGTTTTTTTACGTAATGGAGTGGAAAATATATTGTGCGTTCTGCTTGTTGTGATTATATGCCCGGCGATCTTCTAAAACTAACAGCGATTGGAAAAAGTGGCAATAAAATCGGAAGCTCATCGATGCACATCAACGGCGGCATAGTTAGTGGTTGCGACCCTCAATTTGTGAAAATAAATTCATTTGTTTTCAACATTAGGAGTATTGTATAATTTGTCTGTGGCTGTATATAACACTATGCTTTATATTATCATGAAAAATAATATTTTTTTCCCCAAAAAACTAACAAACAATAACACAAAACTGGCAATTAAATCGGAAGCTCATCGATGCACATCGACGGCGACCTATTTAGCGTCGGCGATTTGTTTACAAAGCATTGTCATGCTTCTCGGCGCACTTAACCATTGTGGCGAGTTGTTGCTAGTAGCGCTTTCGTTCTCCATGGCAACCAGGCGTGAGCCAATGAAAAGCCAGAACGTATTCCCTTTCTGGCTTTTGATTGGCTGACGCCTGGTTGCCATGGAGAACGAAAGCGCTACTAGCGTGTGTCCGAGCAGCGCTCAGTTTGATCGGAAATGTCACAGAGCCTCCAAAAATGCCGCAATCGATGTAAACAATGGTAGGGAAGGGCGAATTTGTCAATGACCTTCATGAAGTACACAAGGTACTTGTTTTGTATTTTTCCCAAACTTACAACTTCGAATTTGGGAATAATTTTATTTAATTCTTAAATTTAAATAAAATAATTTTAAAACCATAGCGGTAGCCTAAGAAATTGTTGCTAACAAAATCAAAAGGTCATTATTTCCCTTTAACAATTTTACCTCAGGTCAAGGTCAAGAAATGACCCAAGTAGGGCATGTTGCATATGGGAAGACGTATCTCGACGAGACAAACACATTGATGTCGGTTTTACTTCTCTATCTTCATTATGTCGGGAGTTATTGACAACAAAGTGATGGTGACCTCGCATGACCTCAAATGACCCAATAGGGGTCAATGAACAAAATATTATACTTGGATCATCAATAATATCCTATAATAAAATGATCCAGAAGTAATTGGACTAATATCATGCATATTCTTGAAATAGGAAGCATTTGTATATTTCCCCATTGACTTATTATGGGGAGGTTACGAAATTGACCTGACCTTAAGTCACCGATATCAAAATTCCGAGATATACGAATTGTAAGTACTTATGCCCTCATGACATCGTGTAAGTTTCAAACTGATCGGTGAAAAACTCTGGCTTTGGCACAACTGCAAACATTTTTGGAGGTGGGGTCACTTGACCTGGTCTGGTGACCTGACCTGAGATGACCCGAGGTTATTTTTTTCTTCAAATATGCGCAATTGATGTCCTAACAGGTGTGCTAAAACCCGGCGGCGCTGCGCGCCGCCGTTTTTTCGCTATCTTTGAAAAACCTGAGAGGGGGGGGGGGGGGGGGGAATTAACCCCTGCAGTGCGCGGGTTAAGGGACTAAATTTGACTGTTGGTATTTTCAAAAGTTACTTACCGTCTTATTTTCCGTCATTTTTCCCAATGACTTATAATACGGAGGTCACACAATCGACCTGATTTTAGGTTACCGATGTAAAAACCGATGGGCCGGATGGGCCCGACAGGGTAGACGCGAAGGATTCCCCATGATGGTGAATGCCACGACGGATTCCCCATGCCATCCTGGTATTAACCCGCGAGTTACTGGGGATATTTCATAACGCGACTTACTGGGGGGGGGGGGGGGGGGGGGGCGGGCGGGCTATTTTTTGCCCCCCCCCCTCTGATCTCCGGAACTACTGGACCGAATGTAAAAATTCAAACGGCATTCGATAGCCCTGGAAAATGTATTGAGGGAAACATAATATTGTTGACCTCGAGGCCACCGATGACGTCACAGGTCAGGTCAAGTACAAAATGTTTGACCGTGTCAAAAGGTCTCGATGGATGGAATTGTCGCGCAAAATTGCGATATTAAACGCATAAGCTGTCGATAAATCGGTATGATTCGTGTGTCTGACACTTATAAGTACCTTTCTAAGCTGTTTATGACCTTGGATCAGGTCAAGGTCATCCGAGGTCACGAGGTCAAACTGCAGATTACGGTCATTAGGCGTTGTAACACTGATCTCCGGAACTACTGGACCGAATGTAAAAATTCAAACGGCATTCGATAGCCCTGGAAAATGTATTGAGGGAAACATAATATTGTTGACCTCGAGGCCACCGATGACGTCACAGGTCAGGTCAAGTACAAAATGTTTGACCGTGTCAAAAGGTCTCGATGGATGGAATTGTCGCGCAAAATTGCGATATTAAACGCATAAGCTGTCGATAAATCGGTATGATTCGTGTGTCTGACACTTCTAAGTACCTTTCTAAGCTGTTTATGACCTTGGATCAGGTCAAGGTCATCCGAGGTCACGAGGTCAAACTGCAGATTACGGTCATTAGGCGTTGTAACACATGTTTATGGGTTTGTTTTTCGTCTAGAACGCGAAAAATGACCTTAGAACATTGTTTGTTCCATATAAATAGAAGTAAAAAGCAAAAATGGAAATGCGCTTTTTAGTTCATTATCTGTTCATAGTAATGCTGTGAGAAGTTTTCGATTTTTGTCATTTAAAGGTCATAACTCGGTCATTTTTAAAGATATCGACTTTAAATTTGGTACACATATTCAGCGCATACGTTTCGATCACATATATCCCGGTTTTTGAATAATTCTGATTTTTTCTTAAATTTTTTGTCAAAACAAACAAAAATGTATTTGGATTTCTCAAAATTTTGAAAAAATAACTCAAAAATCCGAGATAGCAGTTTGATAGCCCGGTCTATTGTCAGTAATTTGATGTAAGACAATTTAGTTTATCTTAAACATCGTACCTTTGACAACGTCTTCCGCAAACCATTATTTTGCAACAAAAACCGAAGAACATGACGTCACTCTGACGTCATTCCCGGTTGACCTATCATAACCTCATATTTTTCCTTTTGCCAACATGTGTATAATTGATGTGAGAGAAGGTACTGCAAGTTTGGTGACGATACCGGTGTTCGTTTAGGAGTTATTGGAAAATAACGGGAGGGGAAAATAGCCCCCCCCCCCAGTAACTCGCGGGTTAACCCGCGCACTGCAGGGGCTTTGCGCCGAACACGAACTGCAGGGGGTTGATTTCCGCCCCCCCTGATATCTCGAAAACTACGCTACGTAGCGAGAAGCGGAAAACGCCATTTGATAGCTTGATACATGTTCTATCGAAAGTATTTCAGTATTGTTTTAGGTCAGGTCAAAATTGAGGTCACCAGAGGTCATCAAAGGTCAAATTTTCCAGTTTTTTTTTTCCTGTTTTAGGACATCGCTCCAGAAATTCCCATATATCTCAGAAACTATGCTAGTTAGAAACAAACCGAAAAAAGCAAATGTCAGCCAGTGCAATTTGCAATCGCTAAGGTGTCCTCAAATTTGATATCCGGTCAATATTTGAGGCTCCAGAGGTCAAAAAAGGAAAAAAATGACGTTTTTTTTGCTAAATCGTTTTTCGCTATTCACCTTTTATGTAAAAAAGATAACGGAAAACTGTTACGCCATTGCGCTTATCTTGTCAAGGCGCTTTGAATGATGTACATGGTGACCTTGTTAAGTTAACTTAAAAATTTGACCAGGTCAAGGTCAAGTGGTGACTCAAGTAGGTCATTTTGCATATGGGAAGACGTGTCTCGACGAGACAAACACATTGATGTCCGTTTCACTTCACTATCTTCATTATGTCAGGAGTTATTGACAAAAAGTGATGGTGACCTCGCATGACCTCAAATGACCCAATACGGGTCACTGAACAAAACTTACACTTGGATCATCAAGAATATCCTATAATAACATGATCCAGAAGTAATTGGACTAATATCATGCATATCCTTAGCATTTGTATATTTCCCCATTGACTTATTATGGGGAGGTTACGAAATTGACCTGACCTTAGGTCACCGATATCAAAATTCCGAGATATACGAATTGTAAGTACTTATGCTCTCATGACATCCTGTAAGTTTCAAACTGATCGGTGAAAAATTCTGGCTTTGGCACAACTGCGAAATTTTTTGGAGGTGGGGTCACTTGACCTGGTCTGGTGACCTGACCTGTGATGACCCGAGGTTATTTTTTTCCAAAGTGTGCGCAATTGATGTCCTGACAGGTGTGCGAAAACCCGGCGGCGCTGCGCGCCGCCGTTTTTTCGCTATCTTTGACAAACCGGGGGGGGGGGCGGCGGAAATCACCCCCCCCCCCCCTGCAGTACGCGGGTTAACCCGCGCGGCGCTGGGGGAATACATTTTACCCCCCCCCCCCCTCCTGGATTTGCACAATAACTTGAAAACTATGACAGATATCGAAGGGAAACTTTCGGTACCTTATGCTGCATCAATTCTACTTCTTCTGTCATTTTTTTTTTATATTGAAATTGGTGAAGTAATTTGGGAGATAATGACGTTTTAGTGACGTCATATCATTGGTTTGGTTTGGTGGAAAAACGTTAAATATTTGTAAAATCGTGGAAAATAGAGTTTTTATGCAAATCGCAAACAAAGAACGTCAAAAGAAAGGAAATAGCATTCCCTTCTGAATGGCTATTTCGGATTTACGAAATTTTGGGTTTTTGACCCCCAAAAATGCAAAAAAAAAAAAAAATCGGAAGAATTTCCACTAGTTTTTTTAAAAAAGATATTAAAAAACGGAAGATATATTGGAGAACCAAGTATGGACGATACCCAAACCACATTTCAAAGCGATTTCTTTATTTTTGACTGACATGGCTCCCAAGGTAATCCATGGCATCATTTTAAGTTACGTTTTTTTTTTTGCTTTTATTGACAAGATACAGACAAATAAATGTCACCGATGTATTTCTGAGACAAAGCTGGTCTAGAAACATGCCTTTTTTATTTAGATTAATCAGTTTCAAATTTTGTCCTTTTTCTGACCTGACCTTGACCTGAGGGCCATTATATGGGGCCAGGTTGTGGAAATGGCTGCTACTATCGAATTATACGTGTAAAATTACCCATATAACATGTGTCGCATAACTTGCGTAGACCTGTGACCTTTTGTGACCTGACCTTGACCTTTGCTTACAATTTTACTTTTGCTTATGCGGGAGATGCATTATACAGTTGAGAGCGCTTTGTGAGATATTAGTCACAATCTAAGGCTTTGGATGGAAAGTATGGCCCAAAAACCCAAATACCTCAATTTTTACATTTTACCTGACTTGACCTGACATCTGACCTTATTTTAAGAATTACGGGCATGCGTTAGATTCTTCTCACTGAGAGCTTTCGATCACCGTCTTGCGCGTCTCGCTGCGGTCATTGGTTCGGAAGATACGAGGGGGTGGGGGCAAATTTACCCCCCTCAGCGAGCGCCGCGCGTTCGGCTGGAGACCTCAGCGCCGCGCGGGTTAAGGGTACCAAAATTTGACTTGATATTTTCAAAAGTTATTTACCGTCTTAACCCGCGCACTGCAGGGGGGTGATTTCCGCCCCCCTCAGGTTTTTCAAAGATAGCGAAAAAACGGTGGCGCGCAGCGCCGCCGGGTTTTCGCACACCCGTCAGGACATCAATTGCGCACACTTTGAAGAAGAAAAATAACTTAGGGTCATCTCAGGTCAGGTCACCAGACCAGGTCAAGTGACCCCACCTCCAAAAATGTTTGCAGTTGTGCCAAAGCCTGAGTTTTTCACCGATCAGTTTGAAACTTACATGATGTCATGAGGGCATACGTACTTACAATTCGTTTATCTCGGAATTTTGATATCGGTGACCTAAGGTCAGGCCAATTTCGTAACCTCCCCATAATAAGTCAATGGGGAAATATACAAATACTAAGGATATGCATGATATTAGTCCAATTACTTCTGGATCATGTTATTATAGGATATTCTTGATGATCCAAGTGTAAGTATTGTTCAGTGACCCCTATTGGGTCATTTAAGGTCATGCGAGGTCACCATCACTTTTTTTGCCAATAACTCCCGACATAATGAAGATAGAGATGTAAAACAGGCATCAATGTGTTTGTCTCGTCAAGATACATCTTCCCATATGCAACATGCCCTACTTGGGTCACCACTTGACCTTGACCTGAGGTCAAAAAGTTAACTTAACAAGGTCACCATGTATATAATTCAAAGCGCCTTGCCAAGATAAACACAATGACGTAAACAGTTTTCCGTTATCTTTATTACATAAAAAGTTAATAGCGAAATACGATTTAACAAAAAAACGTTTTTTTTTCTTTTTTGACCTCTGGAGCCTCACATGTTGATCTGAGATCAAATTTGAGGACACCTTAGCGATTACAAATTCCACTGGCTGGCGTTTGCTTTTCTCCGTTTGTTTCTAACTAGCATAGTTTCTGAGTTATATGGGAATTTCTTGAGCGATGTCCTAAAACAGGAAAAACTGGAAAATTTGACCTATGATGACCTCTGGTGACCTCAATTTTGACCTGACCTAAAACAATGCTGAAATGCTTTCGATAGAACATGTATCAAGCTATCAAATGCCGTTTTCCGCTTCTCGCTACGTAGCGTAGTTTTCGAGATCTCAGGGGGGGGGGGGGGGCGGAAATCAACCCCCCTGCAGTTCGTGTTCGGCGCAAAGCCCCTGCAGTGCGCGGGTTAATTGCACCGTGAGAGGTCACTGAGCAACAACTATACGTGGGTCATTAGGAATGAGCTAAACTAACATAATACCTACGGAAATTATTTACTTGATCTTATGCATATTTTCTGAATAGGAAGCATTTGTATATTTTCCCATTGACTTATAATGGGAAGGTCATGAAATTGACCTTACCTTAGGCCTTTTTGGAGGTTGGGTCACGTAACCTGACCTGGTGACCTGACCTAGAATGACCCGATGTAAACAAATCACACAATGTGGTTAATGGATGTCTGAACATTGCCTGTTATCATTGTTTCAATACATTTGTTATGAGGTTCTGATGGTGAGGTGGGGTAAGAAGCCACCCGGAGAAAATGGTGACCGTCTTACCCCATATTGGACACAAACGATTTAGAGCAAATTTGATCGGACGGCATATTGAATCAAGATTCGCCCAGCATTGCAAATCAACACTGGCGGCATAAGCAATGATGTACCACAGTTGAGGTCAAGTTTTACAAGCACGAGTACACATTACACAAAGGTTTACAGAATAGAATAGAAATAGTTCCAACCGAGAGGGTTATCTTACAAAAAAATCGAAAAATATGAATTAACTACGGGGAGCAAGCCCACATGACTTTGCTTGGGCCGAGGGGCCGAAAAAGGAAATTATAGTACTCATTTTTTTCCACTCGTAGGTAATTATTGAATCAAGATTATTGAATCAAGATTAATCAAGATTCTTATTTCGTATTTTATTCTTATATTTTAAATCCATTTGTGTCATTTAACAGCTTTTAACCATCACTTTTGTATTATAGAGGACCTTCTAGGTGATCTTTTTTTTATTATTATAGGTATAGATGGTTATGGGTGAGGGATGTAATGTGATCTTTTAAGTATGTGAATGCGTGTGGTTTTATCTGTGTGACTTCGCCCATAAATGGTTCACCCCGTCGGCGATGATGTTAAATAAATAAATAAATAAAATAACGTTAGTGCGTTTGTGCTACAAAGAGGGTGTCCGTCTTACCTTGCGCCTTACCTTCCCTGGCCGCTTTACGGGGAGGGTCGTTTTCCCCTATTACGAATTGCCCTCCCTATCGTATTCCCCTCCCGATCGCAATGCCCTCCCGTTCGCAATGCTCTCCATATCGTTCTCCCCTACGACGAATTGCCCTATGACGAATTCCCCTCCCGTTCGCAATCCCCTCCCGCTCATATTACCCTATTACGAATCGCCTATGACGAATTCCCCTCCCATTCACAATCCCCTCCCGCTCATATCACCATATTACGAATCGCCTATGGCGAATTACCCTCCCGTTCACAATGCCCTCCTGTTCATATTGCCCTCCCTATCGTATTCCCCTCCCTGCTGTTAGCTCATCCCAGCCTTCCTAAGATCTGCATTAGTTTCAACTTTCAAGGCACAGCCAGCCACCATAGTGATCTAGTGTACCTACAGTAGCGTGTTCACTTCAGGCTGCTATCGTCGTTAGAAAACCATGAGGCACAGTCGATCCCTATTAGTCTGTCTCTGGAATCTCTGGCACTGCAGCACTCTGGTGGCTATGCCTTGACACTAATACTGATCTTGGGAAGGCTAGAATGAGCTAACGACTGGGAGGGGAATGCAACAGGAGGGGAATACGATACGGAGGGCATTGCAAACGGGAGTGCAATTCGTCATATGGCGATTCGTATTAGGGCAATATGAACGGGAGGGGACTGCGAACAGGAGGGTAATTCGTCATAGGGCGATTCGTAATAGGGCAATATGAACGGGAGGGCATTGCGAACGGGAGGGTAATTCGTGATAGGGCGATTCGTAATAGGGTAATATGAACGGGGGGGGGGGGGATTGCGAACGGGAGGGTAATTCGTCATAAGACGATTCGTCGTAGAGGAATACGATAGGGAGGGCATTGCGAACGGGAGAACATTGTGATCGGCAGGAGAATATGATAGGGAGGGAAATTCGTAATAGGGGAAAATGATATGGCACCCCGCTTTACTCCACTCTCCCCTATTTATATTTTTGGACCATCATTCACCCACTTTTACTTCAGTGTGCGCCACTCTGGGACGCTCCAGTAATTCAAGTAATAACTTGCGTATAGCGCGTGCTATTTTCGAAAAGGCTCCAGTTAGTCAACTTTCAACTTAAAATAATTTGACCCAACATAGCCATATCTGGCAGAATGCATCCTGCATTAACACATCCACTTAATAACTTAACATATCCACAACCTGATATACGATGATAATTGACTGCAATTCATTTGTCAACACAATAAGTTGTTTGATGAGAACTTATGCTTTGTGAAAATACACATTGAAGTGACCCTGAGAAACATGTCCACTGGAGGGAGGCCAATTTGCCATACCCTCAGGTTAGGTCTAAGTGCCAAGCACATTATCTTAGGTAAGTATCTTCAAGGTTATTTGTGATGAACATGACACCTGTTTGAGCACTGAGCAGCAATGAAGCTTACAACTGTAGTCACCATGCTTTTGTACGTTCATGATAATTGGTGATTCCTGCGCAGAATTATTGAGCAGTCCCTTGCATTTTTTTTTTGTTGTTGCTTGACAATTGTTATTCTTACTTTTTGTCTCATGGATATGCATACTTGTTTATGCAGAGTCAAATTATGTTCCACAGACCTCTACCATATCTGGACTGTTCACTCATTTTGGCTACTTGCCATTAGGGCCGAGCTAACGAATAACTTGAAATTGATGTAATTTTTCACTTCTTAATGAGACAAGAACTTTCAACTACATGTTTAGTGATGAGCTGGTGAAGCACCAGTATTAGCCCTTCCCGTTCGTACAACAGATGTACACTGTATTCTTGTAGATGTGTTCATGATATGTGTTCATGTAGATGTGGTCTGTGGTATGCAGAGGTCTGTGTCTGTTCTGAACATGACGTCGCTGTTTGTCGTCAGGTCCGTCGACCTGATATGCACCAGGTCCGACTGCGCTAACCATGGTGAACTTCGGCAAACCTCCGGTCGAGTACTCTGACGTCTCTTCGGAGGCGCTCAGCGAGCCAGAAGCCGGCGAGATCCAGAGCGACGACAGTGTCCATGACGAGCTGTCCGAGGGCGAGGTGTCGCCCGGGTCACCCGTCCCGCCGCCGGTGCGGCGCGCGCAGCAGCCGGGCGGCGCCGGTGCCGGTCTGGGGCCCGCTCCCGGCACCTACGGCCGGCCCGCGTCGCGCTCCCCGAGCGCCGAGCAGCAGCGGCCGCGCGACAAGCGGAAGCGGCGCCACCGGGAGCGCGATGGCAGCGCCAAGCGGCGCCGCCGCCGCCGTAGTCGCTACTCGGCCAGTCCGGACGGCCGACTGCCCAGCGCCAGCCCCATCTCGTCCGGCGAGGATGTCGGCTCGGCAATGCCGGTGCGGGACGCCGCGATCGACATTAGCGAGGAGGGGCCGCCGCGGCGCCGCGCCAGTCTCGGCGGCGCCAGTCCGTTCAGCTCCAACTCGGAGGGCGGCATCCCGGACTCGCCGAACGGCGAGGCGGCCCGGCCGGCCGTCCGCGGCCGCTCGCCGGTCTCGCCGCCTTACGAGGACACCGGAGGCCGCGGCGGCCGCGGACGCCGGTTCACGCCCTCCTCGGCCGAGAAGCGGCGCAAGTCGCGCTCCCGCAGCCACGACCGCGAGCGAAGGAAGCGTTCACCGCTCAGCCGCAGCCGTAGCCGCTCGCCCAGGTGAGTGAGAGTACGGTCGCCCTGGCTGGCTTGGCTCTGTAGTGTTTCGTGCGGTGGCTGCTTGCTGCTGTAACCAGGTCAGCTGTTATGCGCCGAGGAGAGACATGGCGGGGTACCGATGCTTTAACCGTATCACTGGTTCTCGGTGGAGGGAATTTGCGTCACTTGCATGATCATTATGGTTTTAGCTGAACTTGTTTCTTTTCTGTATTCTGTGATAGATAACATTGTTCATGATGTCATCCATGTTAAGCATCAATGCCCATGCATCGTCCACGCCTCTCTCCTGTTGCCGATCCGTCAGCTCATCATGATCCTGTCTGTTATAGCAGCCGGCCGTCTCGGCGCCGCCGCTCCGATCCTAGTCTCGAGCCTCCACCTCTGCAGCGGGACGGCCCCTTCCTGATCCCGCCACCGCCACCGCCGATGCTGCCGCCCGGCCTGCTGCCCCGCCATCCGCCGTTCCGACCGTGTCGACCCTGGGTACCGGGTCCGTTCGGTCCGCGGCTACTCGACCCCCGCCTAGCGTTCCTGCACCCGATGGCCTGCCCGATGGGACCCCGCGGACCCATGTTCGGTCCGCCCCGACCGCCGTTCGGTCCGCCGTGGGCGCCGTGGCCGCCGTTCCGAGGTCCAATGGGCCCCGGTCCGCCCGGTCCGCCCGGTCCGTTTGGTCCCGGTGGCCCCGGCGGTCCGTGCTGGCAGCCGCATTACTTCCCCGGATATGAGCAGGATCATCCGCCGCCACAGGACGAGTCAGAGCAAGAAGACCACGGGTGGTCGCGCGACGCTGGCAGAGAGCCTGGTCCGAGCCGCGAGCGCTCTCCGAGACGGCGTGGCGATGACCCCGAGTCTCGCAGCAGGGGCAAGAGCAGAGATACACGAACGGGATCCCCGCAGAAGGATGATCAAGATAGACGAGACAAGGAAAAGTCAGAGTCGCGGAAGAAGCAGAGAGATGGTTCATCGATACAAGATTCTCGCACGAGTTCTGATACGGATTCTCGCAAAGATCCATGCAAAAATACGCGTGAAGGTTCGGACAGAGACTCTCGCAAGAAGTCCGAAGACTCGTGCCAAGACTCGAACACAGACTCTCCCAAACACCAGGACTCGCCCAAATGCCAAAACTCGCAGACAGATTCGCCCCAAGGTTCATGTAAAGACACGAACAAAGACTCGCACAACGAGTCCCAGAACGCCTTACCCAAAGACACCGTGAAAGACCTGCTCAAATACTGTCGGAAATCTCCTCGGGAACATCTACAATCAGGTCCACGGGCAAGCCCGCGATCAGACCCACGAACAGACCAAAGAGCAGACCAAAGAACAGGCCCAAAGAGAGACTCAAAGACAGACCCAAGAACAAACCGAAGAACAGACCCGCGGGCAGACCCAGGAACAGACCCACGAACAGACCCACGAACAGACCCACGAACAGACCCAAGAACAGACTCGCGAACAGACCCACGAACAGACCCAAGAACAGGCCCAAGAACAGACCCAAGAACAGACCCAAGAACAGACCCAAGAACAGACCCAAGAACAGACCCAAGAACAGAACCAAGAACAGAACCAAGAACGGAACCAAGAACAGACCCAAGAACAGACCCGATAACAGACCCGGGAACAGACCCGAGAACAGACCCGAGAACAGACCCGAGAACAGACCCGAGAACAGACCCGAGAACAGACCCGAGAACAGACCCAAGAATAGACCCAAGAACAGACCCAAGAACAGACCCAAGAACAGACCCAAGAACAGACCCAAGAACAGACCCAAGAACAGATCCAAGAACAGATCCTCGCACAGACCCACGGGCTCTTGCTCGAGAAAAGTCTGGCACAACCGGCGACAAAGCGCAGACGGAAGCGCAGGGTCGTCGCGATGGAAGTCAGGGACGGGAGGAGCCCCATGATAGGCGGGGATGGAGGACGACGCCGGAGCATATGAGACTTCGGACCCGCGGTAAGAAAGGGAACACCAACGGCAAGCGTGCTGAAGATGATTGGGATGGCCCTCGGAGCCGGGCCAAGAAGAGACTCAGTGACTGGCCGTTCTGGAGTGGTGATAGGGACACTCGAGACAGGACGCGGGATAGGGCGGAGCAAAGGGACAGTCCGGAGAATCCTTGGCGCTGGAAGGCCAAGAAAACGAGAGGAGACAGCCCCCGCAGTCACAAGAGTGACGGCGAAGGACGAGGGACTTCCTGGGGACGTCGGGGTCAGTGGAAGAGGCCGACAGAGCCTCACAATGATCGCGGTGGATTCAGAAGAGAGGCCTATCGAACCCGGTCCAGGGAGTCTCGGAGCTACCGGCTTGACATGGACAGAGACGAGCCTGTGAGCCGGGTGGGCTACAGCTCCGGACCGGAGAGCTGTTTAGAGGGCAGAGACGGCCGGGAGCACTCCAGGAGCCGCAGGGGGCGCAGTGATGGTTGTGGAGAGCCTCAGCATTGGTCATACCGTGGGGGCAGGCATCGGGATCCCTGGAGACATTCGGGCGACGATGAGAGGTCAGATGACCCTGGTGAGCGACGTGGGAACCCCCGCTGTCGACAGGGTGAACGGGGGCGCAAAGTCGACATTCACAGTGAGCCAAGTCACAAGGAATTAATGTATCACACTCGGAGTACGGACTCAGCTTGGAAAAGCGCGTCTGGGCGAAGTGGTACGGAAGATGAGCGGTCGCCAGAGCGCAAACCGAGCGGCCGGGTGACTCGCAGTAAGTCACAACGCCAGCCGGATGTGCTGGAGACTCGGAGCTTATCACCCGTCCAACGTAGGAAGACGCAGAGCCGGGAGAATTATTTCAGCTACGACCTAGAGTCGCCGGATCAAGAGAGGACAGCTGGAAAGGGGAAGTCAGAGGCGGACAAGGGCCACAAACCGTCTGATCGGAAACGACAATCCGCTGATCCACCACTGGCTGGAGGAAGGGGGGCCGAGGCTGTCCTTAGCGAAATGGATTTGAAAATCACGAAACACGAAATGATTTTACTCGATGATTCGGATAGTAAAGGTGCTATTTGTAGCTTTGCGAGGGGAGACGGCTGCCGACGACGCCGCGACACATCACCAGACAGCCCTGCGCTTCTGTCGTCCTGCGAGGAGTCCGACTGGAACACAGAAACCAGCTTCCTTTCTCGACAGTCGGGAAGCGACAGTAGCAGCAGCGATAGCGGCCAGGAGGAAAAGAAGCCAGACTCGGACTCGTCAACATCGACGTCCGACGATTCGGAGGACACGTCAGAGGACTCCTCGAGTAGTGACAGCGATTCAGACGCTGGGATCCTCTCCAGTCCGGACATCTCGCTCTCCTTCATTGGAGAGGAGGGCGAGGAGGAGCACTGGACGGTGACTGACGTCCTCAAGGAGTGCTGCGATACCGAGCCGGAGCTGCAGGGTGACGGCGCGGCCTCTGCCAGTGGGGCGGCCAGTCTGACCGTCAGCAGCGCCGCTTTCACTGCCTGCACCGCGCCGGTGCAGGCTGTAGAGCCGGCAGTAAACAACGTGCCGAACGCCGCGGCGGCTGGACAGAGCCGGGCCGACCAGGCAAAACCGCACTCAGGCACGGCGACCGGAAAGCAGCAACCTGTCGCCATCACCGCAGCGCGCGATGAAAAGCACCGCAGTGCTGACGGACCCTCCGGTCAGTCGGTCAATGAAGGCGCCCGTGACGGGGAGCCGACCGAGAGCGGTGCTCTGCAGTCAGCCGTGTGTCCGGCTGGGGACTTCACTCAGCCAAACCGGGAGGCAGCGGACTGTGAGAAAGCCGAGGTTAACTGCAGCTTCGTTCCCGAGCCGTCCGCCAACCGTGAGCTGCAGCAGCAGGTCAGCAGTGGCCCCATGAAGTCTAATGTTGACGGTGCTGCGGAGAGCAGTGACGATGATGGCGTGCCAACCGTCATTCCCGCCGACAATTGCCAAGCTTCGACTAAGGAAGCAAGTAGTGGCGGTGCTGGATCTTTCCAACCTCAGAGCACCATGACCAACTCCGCCGGAGCATCAGTTTCAGCTGAGGTCAGGATCTTCGCCCACTTAGCGGAGCCTTCAAGCAGCCCAGGTGGGCAAGAGGAGCACCAGAGCAACTCTGACTTATCAGATGAGCCTGCGAGCGACCCTGGCATGTCAGCGGGACAACCTGGTAGCCCATGCACCTCGGAGGTGTCGGCGGAGAGTTCAAATCAGGCAGAGCAGGCCACTGACAGCTGTCGCCAATCAGTGGAACCTCCAAACATCCAACGCGGACCAGATAAACACATCAACTGCACTAGTAAACTAAAGGATCTTCCCAGCACTGAAGACGGATTAGACAAACCTCCGAACACCCCTAGTGAGTTAAAAGATCATCGAAGCACCGAAGACAGGCCAGAGAAAGGGAGCACGTCAGTCGAGCCAGCGGCGTCCCCAGGCGGCCCTGCCCGGAGCGGCAGCAGGGCCGAGTCTCCCGGCAGCCCTGCCCGGAGCGGCAGCAGGGCGGCGTCCTCAGGCGGCCCTGCCCGGAGCGGCAGCAGGGCGGCGTCCCCAGGCGTCCCTGCCCGGAGCGGCAGCAGGGCCGAGTCTCCCGGCAGCCCTGCCCGGAGCGGCAGCAGGGCGGCGTCCCCAGGCGGCCCTGCCCGGAGCGGCAGCAGGGCCGAGTCTCCCGGCAGCCCTGCCCGGAGCGGCAGCAGGGCGGCGTCCCCAGGCGGCCCTGCCCGGAGCGGCAGCAGGGCCGAGTCTCCCGGCAGCCCTGCCCGGAGCGGCAGCAGGGCGGCGTCCCCAGGCGGCCCTGCTCGGAGCGGCAGCAGGGCCGAGTCTCCCGGCAGCCCTGCCCGGAGCGGCAGCAGGGCGGCGTCCCCAGGCAGCCCTGCCCGGAGCGGCAGCAGGGCCGAGTCTCCCGGCGGCCCGGACCGGTCCGGACCGGAGCCGCTGGCCCGTCTTCTGGAGCGGGCCCGCCAGCTGATGTCCAGCCGGCTGACCAAGATGTTCACCCCTCCGGCCAGCCTGGCGCACATCGGCAGCGATGAGGACGAGATCCCGGCCTCCCAGTTCGAGAGCTCCCCGGTCGAGCAGCGCGACTGCCGCAGCGAGTCGCCCCTGCCCCACTCCTCCGCCTCCAGGTGTGTCTCCTTCTCTTCCTTTGCAACCACCTCTTTTTAGTTTATATTAGTCTCATTTTAGTCTTCTGCCTACTCTGTTCTTCCAATTCGTCCTCAACAATGATGTGCCATCCCCGAGCCCAACTCATCGTGCCATGTTGGCATCGTGCCATCGTGCCATGTTGTATACCCCCGTGCATCTTGTTTTCCATAATCATCATTTGATTCCGTCGCCGTCTTTCTCGCGCACAGAAAGTGCTGTAGGCTACCAGGACGTTTCGGTCGTCACGGGTGCATCAAATTGCCCCTGCTACGTTTTTGTTACAGTGTTGCCTTTGCAGGTGTTGCTTTTATGACATTTCAGCATGATACTCCTCTGGTCTTTTCCGGACTCATTTGACTAGTTCTGTATAACGTTGTAAAGTTGTAATCAGCCGCGCTACAGTTGTACGCTGTTTTCAGTTAAACTGTTGTTAACCTGTAATCGTGTAACAGGTATCTGTGCAATTTTACATATTTATACAAGCTCCTGAAGGGGTTTGCCCATTTGAAACCCTACTTAAGTCGGAGTCGGAAAGTCCCGAGCTATGCCAACCGGTCCTTAGATGGAAGGGAAATATTTGTGTTTGGACGTGCAGTTCACTGCATCGGTCGGCAGTGTCAATACGGAGGTACAATCCTAGTTTGAACAGATTCTGGCCCGATAAAGCTTTCGCTGCTCGTGTATGCAGCTGTGTTGTGCCCCGTTTTCGTGTCGATTGTCACAGTGACGTGAAAAACGAGTCGAGCCTGCTGACGGATATCACTTTCCTCAGTAGGGTGTGTCACTAGTCAAGATTCAAAACGGCCCTATGATTTTCCTTTGCTCTGAGGACCCAGAAAAACGATGCTGATGTTCGTTTTCTCCAACTCGCTGAACATGAGCGGCGCGGAGCACGAGAAGTTTGCCCTATCTCAATACATTAGCGACACCAGCGCCGCCCTGGTGGTGGAAGATTGTACAAACTTACAACCATTCATTCTAAGCATCACTGCGGCTCTCCAATTGCAACGAGGATCACATAACAAAGTCTGGTTTACTCGCAACGCTTTATACGACAGTTAGTGCAAATAATAATGTATATTTGAAACAAATGCACCTCATTTGGTGCTGGGAAAGTTGAGGTACCTTCTATCTCATCAGTGGCATATCACATAACCCATACTCTTGAGCGTGAATATTGGTTATTGGCCAGCACCGTGCAACCCCACCAATCACCATAATACGCAGAGCAGATTGTTTACACATATGGATATTATACAACATATTAAACATATTCACATTTGAGACATATCATAGTCGTTATGACATAGCAACATCTAATTAATTGCCGAGGATGTCTTAACTCATCCATTAATTACCCAAATATGATTACCAAACACTGTTTAGAGAGCAACACCTTCCTAAAACTGGCTGCCGTGACGACTCAAAACATTACAGAACACATACGCCAGATTATAAATTTGGCAGCGCACCTTCCAACCAACCAACGACAGCAAAATAAAACGGTATCATTTAGCGGATAAACATTAGAAGGATCCATATTACACACATGCATATACACGGCGGCGTGCGGGGCGGGGCACAGCGGGGCATGCCCTGGTTTTGAATGTTTTTTATCATGACTGTTGGTCGCATCCTAACACCTGCTGGTGGTGCCGGAGCCGGCTGCAGATGCAGATGAGCCCGTGACGATGCTCCTCGCCAAAAACCGCACCAGCAGCCTCCGTCACCACCTTCACCGCGCGCTCCACCGCGTGCTCCGGCCTCCGGGTAGGCCCGACTTGAAGCGGCGGGGTGACGAGGCTCGTCAGCTTCTCGTCAGAGAGCTCAGACATGAACAGCGGCTCACTCACAAGCTCCGTCTCCCAGTCGAACAGCTCGGTGATGCTGGTCGCAGCGTAGTTGATCGGGAGCGTGTACGGCCTGATTACTGGATGGTTCTTCCGGCACTGACAGATGACATTATATCACACTGGCAGCGACCCGTACATCGCCATTGCCTCCACCTCAGAGAACAATTGCCTGATCATCCAGTACCTGCCAGATTACTGCATACCGTCGTGGTTTTGCATCCGTAGGCACAGCGGCTGGTGCAAGGCCCCAGCAACTTCATCTAAAGCTTGCAGCTGCTACGGGTTCTGCCGTGCAAGCTGCAAGACATGATCCGGCCCTTCATGCAGCGCAGTGCAACGCCTACTGGACGCAACCGGAGGCGGTGCTGCTGGCTATGGTGGCGCAGGAGGATGGAAATGTCCGTGCCTAGACTGTGAGCGGCATCTCTCAGTGCTGGAAGACGATGACATGATGATTATTTTTTTACGGTTTATGGGCGCCGCAACTGCTAGGTTATAAGGTGTCCATGTGCGGGAAGAAGAACTAGCCAGCAATCAGCCCCTACACGCTCCCGGTTATCAACTACGCTGCGACCAGCATCACCGAGCTGTTAACTAGAAGACGGAGCTTGTGAGTGAGCCGCCGCTCATGTCTGAGCTCTCTGACGAGAAGCTGACGAGCCTCGTCACCCCGCCGCTTCAAGTCGGGCCTACTCGGTGCACGCGGTGGTGGTGGAGCGCGCGGTGAAGGTGGTGACGGAGGCTGCTGGTGCGGTTTTTGGCGAGGAGCATCGTCACGGGCTCATCTGCAGCCGGCTCCGTCACCACCAGCAGGTGTTAGATGCGACCAGCAAACAGTCATGATACAAAACATTCAAAACCAGTGACATGTCCCGCTGTGCCCCGCCCCGCACGCCGCCGTATACACGCATGTATGTAATATGTATCCTTCTTATGTTTTCCCGCTAAATGGTACCGTTTTATTTTTATATCGTTGTTTCGTTGGTAGGTGAGCTGCTAAATTTATATCTGGCGTATGTGTTCTGTAATGTTTTAGTCGTCCCGGCAGCCAGTGTTGGGAAGCCGTTGTTCCCTAAACAGTGTTTGGTGATCAGATTCGGGTAATTAATGGATGAGTTAAGACATCCTCGGCAATTAATTAGATGTTGTTATGTCATAACGACTATGATATGTCTCAAATGTTAATATGTTTAATATGTTGTATAATATCCATATGTGTAAACAATCTGCTCTGCGTATTATGGTGATTGGTGGGGTTGCACGGTGCTGGCCAATAACCAATATTCACGCTTAGAGTATGGGTTATGTGATATGCCACTGATGAGATAGAAGGTACCTCAACTTTCCCAGCACCAAATTGGGTGATTTGTTTCAAATATACATTATTATTTTCACTAACTGTCGTGTCAACCGTCGTGATGATATCAGACTTTGTTCTATGGTCCTCGTTGCAATTGGAGAGCCGCAGTGATGCTTATCATGAATGGTTGTACAATCTTCCACCACCAGGGCAGCGCTGGTGTCGCTAATGTATTGAGATAGGGCAAACTTCTCGTGCTCCGCGCCGCTCATGTTCAGCGAGTTGGAGAAAACGAACATCAGCATAGTTTTTATGGGTCCTCAGAGCAAAGGAAAATCATAGGGCCATTTTGCTCCTTAGAAATTGATATCCATATGACGCACCCTATCTCAGTTGTGCTTGGTCGTCTTGGTCTGTTTGCTGCTTCTTGCGAGGGCGTCAACACCACCGTTTTGTTTCAGGTTTAGGAGGAATTACTCCCGATCTCGTAGCAGAAGTCCGGGGAGAGGCAAACGCAGCTCCCGCAGCTCACCCTTCAACAGAAAACGGCCCAGGTGAGAGTTACTGCTGACAGGTATCCATAAGCACGAGACATTGTATAACCTGATGACCGACCTAATGAAGCATTAATAGTCAGTTGCCTTCCACGTCGCATACATACGTCTGATTTGATGAAGAATTACGATGATTACTTTGTAATATTGTAGTGAGGGCGAATGGTGTTCGTGTCTATCTGCTGTCACACCGTTCACATACTGACCTCTGCGCCCACCTCTGTCCCGTCAGGCGGCGGTCCCGGTCACCAGCCCCTGCCTACTCTGGCCGGCCGTACGGCGGTGGCAGGTACTCCCCACCGCCCCTGCCGCCGCTGCCGCCGCCGCCGCCCCCGCCAGGCCGCCGCGGCACACCCTCGGCCAAACAGCTGACGGCAGAGGCCAAGATGTCGGAGACATCGCTGTTTGCCGAGCTGGTGAAGCAGAAGAAGTTTCGCGAGAAGGCGCTGCGTATGGTGCCCGGCTTCCAGCAGCAGGGTGATGATGGCAAGGTTAGAGAGCTACGCCGGGTGGTGTGCCGGCTTCCAGCAGCAGGGTGATGATGGCAAGGTTAGAGAGCTACGCCGGGTGGTGTGCCGGCTTCCAGCAGCAGGGTGATGATGGCAAGGTTAGAGAGCTACGCCGGTGGTGTGCCGGCTTCCAGCAGCAGGGTGATGATGGCAAGGTTAGAGAGCTACGCCGGGTGGTGTGCCGGCTTCCAGCAGCAGGGTGATGATGGCAAGGTTAGAGAGCTACGCCGGTGGTGTGCCGGCTTCCAGCAGCAGGGTGATGATCAGCTTTGGAATTTGGGCCATTTTCTGGACTTTTTGGGTCCAAATAATTTTGCTCTCTTCATATTTGTTCAGGAAATTTGCTCTCTTTTCGCCTGATCTTACCGACATTGTAGTTAAAATATAATTCAATTTTCCTCACAAGGATTTAACCCGCGCACTGCAGGGGAGGGGGGGAAGGGGGTTGATTTCCGCCCCCCCCTCAGGTTTTTCAAAGATAGCGAAAAAACGGCGGCGCGCAGTGCCGCCGGGTTTTCGCACACCTGTCAGAACATCAATTGCGCACACTTTGAAAAAAAATATCCTAGGGTCATCTCAGGTCAGGTCACCAGACCAGGTCAAGTGACCCCACCTCCAAAAATGTTTGCAGTTGTGCCAAGGGGGTTGATTGGGGGTTGGGGAAGGGGGTTGATTTCCGCCCCCCCTCAGGTTTTTCAAAGATAGCGAAAAAACGGTGGCGCGCAGTGCCGCCGGGTTTTCGCACACCTGTCAGAACATCAATTGCGCACACTTTGAAAACAAATATCCTAGGGTCATCTCAGGTCAGGTCACCAGACCAGGTCAAGTGACCCCACCTCCAAAAATGTTTGCAGTTGTGCCAAAGCCAGAGTTTTTCACCGATCAGTTTGAAACTTACAGGATCTCATGAGGGCATAAGTACTTATAGTTCGTTTATCTCGGAATTTTGGTATCGGTGACCTAAGGTCAGGTCAATTTCGCAACCTCCCCATAGTAAGTCAATGGCGAAATATACAAATGCTAAGGATAGGCATGATATTAGTCCAATTACTTCTGTATCATGTTATTATATGATATTCTTGATGATCCAAGTGTAAGTTTTGTTCAGTGACCCCTATTGGCTCATTTAAGGTCATGCGAGGTCACCATCACTTTTTTGCCAACAAATCCCGACATAATGAAGATAGAGAAGTAAAACAGACATCAATGTGTTTGTCTCGTCAAGACACGTCTTACCATATGCAACATGCCCTACTTGGGTCACCACTTGACCTTGACCTGAGGTCAAATTTGTAAGTTAACTTAACAAGATCACCATGTATATCATTCAAAGCGCCTTGACAAGATAAACTGAATGACGTAAACAGTTTTCCGTTATCTTTATAACATACAAAGTTAATAGCGAAAAACGATTTAGCAAAAAAACGTCATTCTTTTCTTCTTTGACCTCTGGAGCCTCAAATATTGACCTTAGATCAAATTTGAGGACACCTCAGCGATTGCAAATTTCCCTGGCTGGCGTTCGCTTTTTTCCGTTTGTTTCTAACTAGCATAGTTTCTGAGATATATGGGAGTTTCTGGAGCGATGTCCTAAAACAGGAAAAACTGGAAAATTTGACCTTCGATGACCTCTGGTGACCTCAATTTTGGCCTGACCTAAAACAATATTGAAATACTTTCAATAGAACATGTATCAAGCTATCAAAAGCCGTTTTCCACTTCTCGCTACGTAGCGTAGTTTTCGAGATCTCAGGGGGGGGGGGGGGCGGTTTTCGAGATCTCAGGGGGGGGGGGGGGCGGAAATCAACCCCCCCCTGCAGTTGGTGTTCGGCGCAAAGCCCCTGCAGTGCGCGGGTTAATATCTATTACAAATCAGGATTTTTTACTTTCCAAGTAAAGTAATTAAAACAAAAATGAAAATCTTAACTTGCCTGCCAATACAATTTTACTCTCCACCTATGGATTTTTACTCTCCGGGACCAGGTCATGAAACGAAAAATCCAACACTAGTGATGATGGCAAGGTTAGAGAGCTACGCCGGGTGGTGTGCCGGCTTCCAGCAGCAGGGTGATGATGGCAAGGTTAGAGAGCTACGCCGGGTGGTGTGCCGGCTTCCAGCAGCAGGGTGATGATGGCAAGGTTAGAGAGCTACGCCGGGTGGGGTTCCGGCTTCCAGCAGCAGGGTGATGATGGCAAGGTTAGAGAGCTACGCCGGGTGGTGTGCCGGCTTCCAGCAGCAGGGTGATGATGGCAAGGTTAGAGAGCTACGCCGGGTGGGGTGCCGGCTTCCAGCAGCAGGGTGATGATGGCAAGGTTAGAGAGCTACGCCGGGTGGTGTGCCGGCTTCCAGCAGCAGGGTGATGATGGCAAGGTTAGAGAGCTACGCCGGGTGGGGTGCCGGCTTCCAGCAGCAGGGTGATGATGGCAAGGTTAGAGAGCTACGCCGGGTGGTGTGCCGGCTTCCAGCAGCAGGGTGATGATGGCAAGGTTAGAGAGCTACGCCGGGTGGGGTGCCGGCTTCCAGCAGCAGGGTGATGATGGCAAGGTTAGAGAGCTACGCCGGGTGGGGTTCCGGCTTCCAGCAGCAGGGTGATGAGGGCAAGGTTAGAGAGCTACGCCGGGTGGTGTGCCGGCTTCCAGCAGCAGGGTGATGATGGCAAGGTTAGAGAGCTACGCCGGGTGGGGTGCCGGCTTCCAGCAGCAGGGTGATGATGGCAAGGTTAGAGAGCTACGCCGGTGGTGTGCCGGCTTCCAGCAGCAGGGTGATGATGGCAAGGTTAGAGAGCTACGCCGGGTGGTGTGCCGGCTTCCAGCAGCAGGGTGATGATGGCAAGGTTAGAGAGCTACGCCGGTGGTGTGCCGGCTTCCAGCAGCAGGGTGATGATGGCAAGGTTAGAGAGCTACGCCGGGTGGTGTGCCGGCTTCCAGCAGCAGGGTGATGATGGCAAGGTTAGAGAGCTACGCCGGTGGTGTGCCGGCTTCCAGCAGCAGGGTGATGATGGCAAGGTTAGAGAGCTACGCCGGTGGTGTGCCGGCTTCCAGCAGCAGGGTGATGATGGCAAGGTTAGAGAGCTACGCCGGGTGGTGTGCCGGCTTCCAGCAGCAGGGTGATGATGGCAAGGTTAGAGAGCTACGCCGGGTGGTGTGCCGGCTTCCAGCAGCAGGGTGATGATGGCAAGGTTAGAGAGCTACGCCGGGTGGTGTGCCGGCTTCCAGCAGCAGGGTGATGATGGCAAGGTTAGAGAGCTACGCCGGGTGGTGTGCCGGCTTCCAGCAGCAGGGTGATGATGGCAAGGTTAGAGAGCTACGCCGGGTGGTGTGCCGGCTTCCAGCAGCAGGGTGATGATGGCAAGGTTAGAGAGCTACGCCGGGTGGTGTGCCGGCTTCCAGCAGCAGGGTGATGATGGCAAGGTTAGAGAGCTACGCCGGGTGGGGTGCCGGCTTCCAGCAGCAGGGTGATGATGGCAAGGTTAGAGAGCTACGCCGGTGGTGCGAGGGACCGGTGATGAACTGGACGGGCCGCTCTATCCCCGCCGAAGGTTTGCTGACCAGATGGGGCAAACGCTAGTCGTTGGGAGGGTTTGTGGACGAGGTGGTAGGTTTCTAAGTCACTGTGCGAGAAGCCTTACAGTCGTATTAGCGTTTGTTTGTGATGTGAATAAGTCTGGCCAGTTGGCAGTCTGCGGCCAGCAGTCGGCTGTTTTAACTTGCATTAGAGGACGTAGCTGCTCGCTTCTAGCACATGGTGTAGGCCGTGACCAGTGGCTCGTGTTGGCCACCGTGCCTGTGTCCGGGCGGGTGATTCGCTTGTCTGTCATTAGATCTGTGTGTGGGCGGGACCGAGGCCGCCGTTCGCCACTGACCCGCCAGTGTCCGTGTCTCCCGGCCCGCAGGAGAAGGAGAACGTGTACCCGGAGGGAGACGGCACGGGGCCGCCGGACCGAGACCAGCCGGACGGCGCCGACCAGCTGGAGACCATAGAGTCCTCGCCGGAGGTCTACAGCCCGGAGCAGGAGCCGCGCGGTTTCCGGGGCCGCACGCCGCCGCTGCCACCGTCCCGCCGCCGGGCAGGCACCCCTCCCCTGCCGCCGTCACATCGGAGGGCAGGCACCCCTCCGCTGCCGCACTCCCACAGACGTGGGGGCACTCCGCCGCTGCCGCCCTCATATCGGCGGGGTGGCACTCCTCCCCTGCCGTCCGGTCATCGGAGGGGAGGTACCCCGCCCCTGCCGTCGGGTTACAGGAGAGGCGGGACGCCTCCCCTGCCGCCGGGACACCGCCGAGGAGGCACCCCGCCGCTGCCGTCCGGCTACTGGCGCGGAGGGACGCCGCCGCCGCCGGGCCGGCGCTGCCGCACGCCGCCCGTCAGGCCGGGTTAGTGGTGACTGCGGTGATCACTGGTGACGCTGATAGTCTAAGACGGGTTATTCGGGACTTTGGTGACAATGTTTTGTAATGTGTTTGGTCAGCAATAACGCTCAGTGAGCCCGGGAAGAGTTACCACCGTGGGGACGAAGATCGGTTATATCTTGGAGCCTTGAGTTTATTCTGACATCGTTAGTTTGTGGTGCATGAATGCTACTTATGCATAATTACTGTGTTTTTTTAACAGATAAATGACGCGTCGGTGGCTCCTGTTTGGGCCTGTGTATTGGCGCTGTGCAATGTGTCCGCCCCGACCGACTATAGTCGTCCTGTTGCTGACCCCTCCCGTCTGCCGCTAACCAGTGGTTCCCGGCACGGAGGAGCTGTCTCCGGACGAGGACGGGCCACTGACGCCCCCGCCGTCGTCCCGCGCGCCGCAGCCCCGCATGCAGCGGCCAAACATCATACACAAACGGAAAGAGGTGAGAGCTGATTTCCCGCACACAGCTAAAGCCATAGAGCACCGCCTCGGAACCGGCTCTGACGCGAGAAGAGCTGCCATCTGTCAATCTACTGAGCTGTGTCGCTGAGTGCTGAGTAACTGCTGCCGCCGTAAGCAAGAAGAGCTGCCATCTGTCAACCTACTGAGCTGTGTCGCTGAGTGCTGAGTAACTGCTGCCGCCGTAAGTAAGAAGAGCTGCCATCTGTGAACCTACTGAGCTGTGTCGCTGAGTGCTGAGTAACTGCTGCCGCCGTAAGCAACAAAGCCGTAGCTCGGTGGTTTTTAGCCGAACAAAATTGTTCAGAAGCAAAATACTGTTTCCCCTGACATGTGCACGCTGTACACAGGTATATGATATGATATACCACCAGGTGCGTCTCAACGCGCTTAATTCAATGGTTTGCTTTAATTTTCATGATTTCCCATAGAAAAGGATGTAACTTTAAAAAAACTTTCTCCTTGCTGAAAACTGCTCCAAATAGCGCTAAAACTGTCAGGAAAAAAAGCATTACGTCAGGTAAAACGCCGCATCGTGGAGTTTTCATTCATTCTTCTCTCAGGAAAAATGTATCTCATCGCGCCCGTTCATTCCCATTTATTTCGTGTAACATAGGAAGGTCCTGAAATTACATTGGAGTACGTTTGAAGCACCACACCCCTTCACATGCATAATAAAACATGCTGAAGTTGCATTACATTGTATGCGCTCCTGGATGCCAGCACGTGGTGCGGCAGAGAGCTACACAGGAGAGAGAGAGTGCGGCGGAGAGAGAGGTGCGGCAGACAGAGCTACACAGGCTCATACTGAACCACACTCACGGCAGCAGATTCGTCACCGGTCATCAGCTTATCGGGGACTTTGAATATCGCATCAGCCAGACAAAAACTCGTGTTTTCTTGGGCAACATCACATTCGGAGGTCCCAGCCTCCAATAGGATCATGCCGTGGCGCAGAAGACGGCAAGCCGCAGACCGTCTGAGCTGTACTCGGAGCCTATGCCATGGTGTCTGGCGGAACTATCGTTGTCCATTCACTTTCTTACTGGGTGCCGGCCGCTTGCAGACGGTCTTATTTCGTACACCACATGTGCCGCCAGTAAGGGTGCGGTAGGCGAGGGCGGGACGACGGGTGGTCTCGTCCGCCCACCCTTCGAAGCAAGTCTGTGATCTTTTGAGTCGGTCCCGTGACGACTTTCCCGAGGGTGGGGAGATGTCTCCGGAACCGGCTCCTCACAGCGGTGTACAAGAGCCTCTTCACACGGGGACGGTGCCTCCCCAGCTGGGGAGTAAAGTGTTTCCAATATATATATCTATCAATATAATATCTGCAGCTCCTCGTATCTCCTCCGGCGGCCCGGTTCTAGTGGAGGCTGTCGACAAGCTGGTGGTTATATCAATGTTGTTCGGCGTCCCACAACGCGGTGCTTGTGGCGATGAGCAACTGCTCTCGGCGGGCTGCGGAGGCCGGTCACTTCGATCCTTGCCAGTCTCGTTCTGACACAGCTTCAGTTATACCGCAGCCGACATCGGGACCGCGGTTCTCCGGCCGCAGGAGATTCCATGCGTGTTTCTCTGTCTCAATGCTGCTAACAGCAGTCTGCCGCGCAAAGGTGAATCCACGTATGTCACGATTAACTTTCTTCTGGTGGCGAAGTGTTAAAGACCAGCCTCCCTGGTCAATGCTCCTGTCTGGTTTACTGCAGGCACCCAGTGATGGTGTGGCATGCCAAGTGATGGACAATCTCTAGCCCTTCGACGCTGACCTTGTTGGCTCTGGATATCCAGGCACAGACTGCGTAGTTAGCGCAGGCTCGCGAGAAGGTCGCGCAGATGTTACAAAGCTCCGACGCCTGGCGCACCCAAAGTCGTGTCATTCGTGGCTAGGACATTGTTCCGCAAGTTCATGTGCCCATCGACTTGTTTGATGTGTTGGTTGAAGGCAAGGCCGCAGTCCAGCGAGAAATGTTGCATGCCACTGTTTGCTATTGGAGGCAAAGGCCGGTCTCTCCTGGCTTCGGTTGAATGCAGTGTGAATATGGTGTTTCTCCGGACTACCGGCCATCTTCCACTGGGTGGGTCACTTCTCTAGTTGCAAGAATGTTTCTTGTAGCTTATTGCACCTTTTGCTGACGTGTCTGGTGGTGCACCAGAGCGCCACATCGTCCACTTTCGGGTTCGGATGTGTCAGGTCGCGGATAATGCTAAAGAATATGTTGAGAAGTACAGGGTAAGTCGCAGCCCCCTGCGTTGTGCCGTCGATTCTGAGAAGTACAGGGTAAGTCGCAGCCCCCTGCGTTGTGCCGTCGATTCTGAGAAGTACAGGGTAAGTCGCAGCCCCCTGCGTTGTGCCGTCGATTCTGAGAAGTACAGGGTAAGTCGCAGCCCCCTGCGTTGTGCCGTCGATTCTGAGAAGTACAGGGTAAGTCGCAGCCCCCTGCGTTGTGCCGTCGATTCTGAGAAGTACAGGGTAAGTCGCAGCCCCCTGCGTTGTGCCGTGATTCTGAGAAGTACAGGGTAAGTCGCAGCCCCCTGCGTTGTGTCGTCGATTCTGAGAAGTACAGGGTAAGTCGCAGCCCCCTGCGTTGTGCCGTCGATTCTGAGAAGTACAGGGTAAGTCGCAGCCCCCTGCGTTGTGCCGTCGATTCTGAGTAGTACAGGGTAAGTCGCAGCCCCCTGCGTTGTGCCGTGATTCTGAGAAGTACAGGGTAAGTCGCAGCCCCCTGCGTTGTGCCGTCGATTCTGAGAAGTACAGGGTAAGTCGCAGCCCCCTGCGTTGTGCCGTCGATTCTGAGAAGTACAGGGTAAGTCGCAGCCCCCTGCGTTGTGCCGTCGATTCTGAGAAGTACAGGGTAAGTCGCAGCCCCCTGCGTTGTGCCGTGATTCTGAGAAGTACAGGGTAAGTCGCAGCCCCCTGCGTTGTGCCGTCGATTCTGAGAAGTACAGGGTAAGTCGCAGCCCCCTGCGTTGTGCCGTCGATTCTGAGAAGTACAGGGTAAGTCGCAGCCCCCTGCGTTGTGCCGTCGATTCTGAGAAGTACAGGGTAAGTCGCAGCCCCCTGCGTTGTGCCGTGATTCTGAGAAGTACAGGGTAAGTCGCAGCCCCCTGCGTTGTGCCGTCGATTCTGAGAAGTACAGGGTAAGTCGCAGCCCCCTGCGTTGTGCCGTCGATTCTGAGAAGTACAGGGTAAGTCGCAGCCCCCTGCGTTGTGCCGTCGATTCTGAGAAGTACAGGGTAAGTCGCAGCCCCCTGCGTTGTGCCGTCGATTCTGAGAAGTACAGGGTAAGTCGCAGCCCCCTGCGTTGTGCCGTCGATTCTGAGAAGTACAGGGTAAGTCGCAGCCCCCTGCGTTGTGCCGTCGATTCTGTAAGCTCCATCCGATTGATGATAATTAAATGCCTCAGTTCGGCAATTAAGTGCCTCAGTTAAATTCCTCAGCCGTAAGATACGGCTTTTTGTGACGTGAATACCTCTCTCCGGGAGAAGTGCCCGCCAGGAAGAAAGCCGTAAGTCGGATGTTTTGGCGAGTTACGGCTTTATTCCTGACGAAAACCACACTTACGGCATTCTTCCTGACAGAAATCGTAGCCAAAATGGAGCTACGGTTTTTTTACCATCACACATTTGGCATATATATTAATTTTGAGTTAATTGACAAATATATGGTTGGGTCATCAGACGCATCTAACGAGGAGGTTTTCAACGATACCAAAAAGTAAAAAACGGCAAAAAATCGAGCTACGGCTTTCTTCCTTACGACGGCAGCGGGACTCTCCACTTTGGGGTGACACCAAGCAACCGTCCCGCACTTCATAAATAATTTGTTTTTATGGGCAGCCGTTACATGTGTGTGTGTGTGTTTCTATGATAGTGTTCTGGCCCTGCGGCATTTGGCCGGCAGAAATCAGTAACTAGTAGCGCGACCAGTATGCCCGGCGTGCCCTCGCTCACCTCAGTTATCTGCGTCCTCCCGTCAGAGCGAGAACAAGACGTGGGGTGACCGGTGCGTGGACGCGTTCGAGCTGATAGCTCAGGTCGGCCAGGGCACCTACGGCCAGGTGTACAAAGCCAGGGACTGTGAGACCGGTGAGTTACAGCCGGTGTCTCGGAAGTCGAATTTGGCATAGAGTAGTATCCTTGTTAAACGTGTATGGAAATCGCGCTCCTGGTTTCTTTTAGCCGACATATTGTCATTTTACTAAGTCGTTTGGCTGTTTAAGAAACTTTTAGAATTTCTTTGATAATACTTTGAATACGTTGCACATATACACTGAGATGTGTATATATGTGACTGATTTGTATTGATTTTTTGGCTCAAACTGACAAACGTTCGTTATCAATTACAACGTGATTTGGCCGTTGCAGATGAGGTGGTTGCATTGAAGAAGGTGCGACTGGAGAACGAAAAGGAGGGATTTCCTATTACGGCTGTGAGAGAGATCAAGATCTTACGACAACTGCACCACAAGAACATAGTGAATATTAAGGAGATTGTTACCGACAAGCAGACGGCAGTGGACTTTCGGAAGGTAAGGCACCGCACGCAGCTCGGGCATGCATTGCGCAGCGAAACAAACACAATCAGGCTCGGCGGCTTTTCCACTGCGCCAGAGCAGATTGCATGCCAATAGTATCGCGACTTTTCTCACATCCAGCTACCATTTTAATGGGGGACAGCTTTCTAAACCAGGACTGCTGCGCACCGGTCGTTTCACATATTGTGAACGAACGTTCTGCCGGCGGAATTCTAGATTGACTGCGCAGTTGAATGTTTAGAGCAATGCGTGCCGGAATGACGCAAACCGATCGTTGACGTTCATGTTTGGGTTTTACCCGACAGCGAGCAGCCAGCCGGTGTAGCGTGGCAGGGCATCTTGTCTGGGATCTGGGAGACGGGTCCCCAGCAGATCCTGCAGCCGCCTGCGCTAATAATGTGCTCTAACCGGCCAGGGTGAAAATACAGCCGCGAGACATGACGATCTGACTAAGTTCTGAGCCGCGGGAACAATCTAGTCAGTCATTTTGGTTTAGCTGACTCCCGCTGGGTTTCCACTCGGACCGCCGTTGTCGCCGATGCCGCTCTGTGCATTGGCGCTTGACCTGTACGCCTCACACAGGATAAGGGATCGTTCTACCTGGTGTTTGAGTACATGGACCACGACCTGATGGGCCTGCTGGAGTCCGGCATGGTGGAGTTTGACGAGCCATCCAACGCCAGCATCATGCGGCAGCTGCTGGAGGGCCTCAACTACTGCCACCGCAAAAACTTCCTGCACCGGGACATCAAGTGCAGCAACATCCTGCTCAACAACAAGTACGTGCTCAGGATGACAAAGCCTTTGTCTTAGTAGCCGGCTCAGGCCGGGTTCGGACGGAGTCGGCCCACGTTCTCCATGAAGGACCAGATCTGAATGGGACATTATTAGCAAACGGATTTTCCAACTTTATTTCGATGTGTTGTGAGTTGTTCTCCATAGCCTTATGGCCAGTTATTATTAACTTATGGCCAGTCATTGAGTTACTATCGTCTTCCTCTGTGTAACAAGCTATGTAACAAGTTTTGTGACGCTGGAACAAGTTATGTATAATAGTTAACACGGTGCCGCAGGGGCCACGTGAAGCTGGGCGACTTCGGTCTGGCGCGCCTGTACAACGCCGAGGAGTCGCGGCCGTACACCAACAAGGTGATCACTCTGTGGTACCGGCCGCCGGAGCTGCTGCTCGGAGAGGAGCGGTACGGGCCGGCAGTGGACGTCTGGAGCTGCGGATGTATCCTCGGCGAGCTGTTCCAGAAGAAGCCACTCTTCCAGGTCGGTGAGACGGCGCCTCGGGCGGGGTGAACAGGGATGAGGACTGGTGAAGATGAGGGGAGGGGAGACAGAACAGAGGACAAGTGCCCCGTGCCCGAGTTCAGTCCTTCTATTCGTGTGAAGTCTGGATGGGGCAGGTGATGCGTTTTTATGTCGCTGTACTCGCAGCTTGATCGGCGTTGTTCCTAGCTGATTCGTGGCTGTTTCGGCTATTCAGCGCTGTATATGCCCCCTCCTTGTGTGACGATATACCGTCTGCTGGCCTCGCCAGGGCGCTAACGTGGAGGTGGCGCAGCTGGAGATGATCTCTCGGCTGTGCGGCTCCCCGTGCCCCTCCGTCTGGCCGAGCGTGGTGCGCCTGCCGCTCTGGAGCACCCTGCGGCCAAAGAAGCCGTACCGGCGGCGCCTGAAGGAGGAGTTCTGGCACATGCCGTCGGCGGCACTCAGCCTCATGGACAAGATGCTCGAACTCGACCCAAAGAAGAGGATATCGGCAGACGAAGCGCTCAAGAGCCCCTGGCTCAAGAATGTCAGCGCCGAAAAGTGAGAATGGGAATGGGAATGAGGGGTTCATTTCTGCCATCCAGGGGTTAGCAATGTCATTCGGTGGTAATGAGGTCATTAATGTGACGATACTTCACACAGTATTTCTTATATTGGAGAAGATTGCACCACTATGTTGTTTGAATGTTGAGGTATAACATTATCTTGATATCGATATCGATGTCGATAGAGTCTGCATAATACGCATGCTCGAATAATGATTATTGTTCCGGCGAGTGAGTGCCTGTGAGTGTATGCGATATATCATGGCTGGCTGCACACTACAGGTGGAGGTGGTGTGTATGTGACCGGGTCGCCTCCCCCTCCACCCACAGGGGCCCGCCGCCCAACTTCCCCGTGTGGCAGGACTGTCACGAGATGTGGTCCAAGAACCGGCGCCGCCAGCAGCGGGACCAGGCGGAGGGCTCGCGGCCCGACAGTGCCGCCTCAGCGCGGGACAGGGCCACCGCGCCCGCCACCGACTCGGCACGGTGAGACGACAGAGGAGAGGCGCGCTGGGGGTGTGGAGGTGGACGGTGAGCTGACAGGGGAGGGGCGCGCTGGGGGTGTGGAGGTGGCACGGTGAGCTGACAGGGGAGGGGCGTGCTGGGGGTGTGGAGGTGGTGTGGAGGTGGCACAGTGAGCTGACAGGGGAGGGGCGCGCTGGGGGTGTGGAGGTGGCACGGTGAGCTGACAGGGGAGGGGCGCGCTGGGGGTGTGGAGGTGGTGTGGAGGTGGGACGGTGAGATGACAGGGGAGGGGTGCGCTGGGGGTGTGGAGGTGGCACGGTGAGATGACAGGGGAGAGGCGCGCTGGGTGTGTGGAGGTGGCACGGTGAGATGACAGGGGAGGGGCGCGCTGGGGGTGTGGAGGTGGCACGGTGAGCTGACAGGGGAGGGGCGCGCTGGGGGTGTGGAGGTGGTGTGGAGGTGGGACGGTGAGATGACAGGGGAGGGGTGCGCTGGGGGTGTGGAGGTGGTGTGGAGGTGGGACGGTGAGATGACAGGGGAGGGGTGCGCTGGGGGTGTGGAGGTGGTGTGGAGGTGGGACGGTGAGATGACAGGGGAGGGGCGCGCTGGGGGTGTGGAGGTGGTGTGGAGGTGGGACGGTGAGATGACAGGGGAGGGGTGCGCTGGGGGTGTGGAGGTGGTGTGGAGGTGGGACGGTGAGATGACAGGGGAGGGGTGCGCTGGGGGTGTGGAGGTGGCACGGTAAGATGACAGGGGAGAGGCGCGCTGGGTGTGTGGAGGTGGCACGGTGAGATGACAGGGGAGGGGCGCGCTGGGGGTGTGGAGGTGGCACGGTGAGCTGACAGGGGAGGGGCGCGCTGGGGGTGTGGAGGTGGTGTGGAGGTGGGACGGTGAGATGACAGGGGAGGGGTGCGCTGGGGGTGTGGAGGTGGTGTGGAGGTGGGACGGTGAGATGACAGGGGAGGGGTGCGCTGGGGGTGTGGAGGTGGTGTGGAGGTGGGACGGTGAGATGACAGGGGAGGGGTGCGCTGGGGGTGTGGAGGTGGTGTGGAGGTGGGACGGTGAGATGACAGGGGAGGGGTGCGCTGGGGGTGTGGAGGTGGTGTGGAGGTGGGACGGTGAGATGACAGGGGAGGGGTGCGCTGGGGGTGTGGAGGTGGTGTGGAGGTGGGACGGTGAGATGACAGGGGAGGGGTGCGCTGGGGGTGTGGAGGTGGTGTGGAGGTGGGACGGTGAGATGACAGGGGAGGGGTGCGCTGGGGGTATGGAGGTGGTGTGGAGGTGGGACGGTGAGATGACAGGGGAGGGATGCGCTGGGGGTGTGGAGGTGGTGTGGAGGTGGGACGGTGAGATGACAGGGGAGGGGTGCGCTGGGGGTGTGGAGGTGGTGTGGAGGTGGGACGGTGAGATGACAGGGGAGGGGTGCGCTGGGGGTGTGGAGGTGGGACGGTGAGATGACAGGGGAGGGGTGCGCTGGGGGTGTGGAGGTGGTGTGGAGGTGGGACGGTGAGATGACAGGGAAGGGGTGCGCTGGGGGTGTGGAGGTGGTGTGGAGGTGGGACGGTGAGATGACAGGGGAGGGGTGCGCTGGGGGTGTGGAGGTGGTGTGGAGGTGGGACGGTGAGATGACAGGGGAGGGGTGCGCTGGGGGTGTGGAGGTGGTGTGGAGGTGGCACGGTGAGATGACAGGGGAGGGGTGCGCTGGGGGTGTGGAGACGGACGGGAGCTGAGCTGTGTGGTGCGCGTCGCGGTGTTGATTGACAGACGCGGTGGTAATGTTCCGTTTTCTGATGCAGCGGGAATACTTGGGTGCTCGGACAGGACGGTACTCAGATTACGATTGTGACGGAGGAGGGCTCGAGCTTTCCACCCACAACTAAACTGGCAGATGCTATATAAATGTCTAGTCGCTCAGTATCGGCGCTGGTCATTCGTTTGTCATGCCTGCTGTCTTTCCTGCTGGAGCCTGTGCATCGGCTGCAGGCTCCTAGAATTGCTTTGGAGCTGGGGTGCGGAGTGGAAAACTCTTGACTAAAAATAAGTATAAAGAATGGAAAATTAAACCAAAAAGCGTATGTACCAGGCTTTATCACCCAATTACCTGCTCACCAAATTTAGTTATTACCTATGCCAATTCTTACCTGCCTTTCCATCCACAGGCTGTCCCTATCATTACATCCATAAATCAGTATCAGGTTTCCAATTATCCAATACATTTTAAAATAAGGAGTGGAAAATTCACAGTAAAACTCAGGAAAAAGAGTGGAAAAATAGTATCCATAGGGTGTCAATTTCCACCCAAATTTCCCAATGCTAGGACACTGATCGGCTGTGTGTCGCTGTTGGTCCCTGGTATGTGTACCGTGTCAGCGTCCCTCACCTCCCTCGTCCCCCGCAGGACGTCCCCGCGGTCGGCGCGGCCCGAGTCCTCCCGGGACAACTCTGACAGCCAGCCGGTGTCGACCACCACGTCACCGCACACACCACCGCCGCCACCTGCCGACAGCGCGCCGCCGTCGCCGCCGCCCGGCCCCGCCGCAGACAGCATCTCGCTGAAGTCACTGCTGCAGCAGCTCCTAGACCTGCTGGCAGAGGGCGAGCCGGTCACCTGCGAACACATCACCAACATTGTGCACTGCGAGGTGAGGAACAACATTGTGCACGGCGAGGTTAGTACTGACATTTTACGCTGCGAGGTTATTAGTGACATTTTACACTGCGAGGTTAGTACTGACATTTTACACTGCAAGGTGAGGAACAACATTGTGCACTGCGAGGTTAGTACTGACATTTTACACTGCGAGGTTAGGAACAACATTGTGCACTGCGAGGTTAGTACCGACATTTTACACTGCGAGGCGAGTAACAACATTGTGCACTGCGAGGTTAGTACTGACATTTTACGCTGCGAGGTTAGTAGTGACATTTTACACTGCGAGGTTAGTACTGACATTTTACACTGCAAGGTGAGGAACAACATTGTGCACTGCGAGGTTAGTACTGACATTTTACACTGCGAGGTGAGGAACAACATTGTGCACTGCGAGGTTAGTACTGACATTTTACGCTGCGAGGTTAGTACTGACATTTTACACTGCGAGGTTAGTACTGACATTTTACACTGCAAGGTGAGTTACAACATTTTACGCTGCGAGGTTAGTACTGACATTTTACACTGCGAGGTTAGTACTGACATTTTACACTGCAAGGTGAGTTACAACATTGTGCACTGCGAGGTTAGTACTGACATTTTACACTGCGAGGTTAGGAACAACATTGTGCACTGCGAGGTTAGTACCGACATTTTACACTGCGAGGCGAGTAACAACATTGTGCACTGCGAGGTTAGTACTGACATTTTACGCTGCGAGGTTAGTAGTGACATTTTACACTGCGAGGTTAGTACTGACATTTTACACTGCAAGGTGAGGAACAACATTGTGCACTGCGAGGTTAGTACTGACATTTTACGCTGCGAGGTTAGTACTGACATTTTACACTGCGAGGTTAGTACTGACATTTTACACTGCAAGGTGAGTTACAACATTTTACGCTGCGAGGTTAGTACTGACATTTTACACTGCGAGGTTAGTACTGACATTTTACACTGCAAGGTGAGTTACAACATTGTGCACTGCGAGGTTAGTACTGACATTTTACACTGCGAGGTTAGTACCGACATTTTGCACTGCGAGGTTAGTACTGACATTTTACACTGCGAGGTTAGTACTGACATTTTACACTGCGAGGTTAGTACCGACATTTTACACTGCGAGGTTAGTACTGACATTTTACACTGCGAGGTGAGTAACATAAGAACATTGTGCACAACAACATTGTGAGGCGAACGAGCGGCTGACTGGTGAGCGATATGTAGTGTTAATGTGCATTGTATGTTTATTGTGTAGTTAACTATAATGGACTCGGCACCCAGTATAGTTTTTTCGTTTCCCCACCGAAAGGTACCGTTGGTAAATACGAACTGTTAAATACGAACGCCAAATGAAACATTAGGTTTTTGCAACAAGTGTTAGCTTTCCAAACTCGAAAGAGCACTAGAACAGTACAGAAACAATACCGTCCCCTCGCGAAACAGCATAGTCAATAGTTCACGGGAACATCATAAACCACACACTCGTCTCTGTCCGTGCTCTATATTCTACTGTCACCTTACTGTTTCCGTCGTTGCAGGTGGACGCGGCGACGCAGCGTCTGCTGGAGCCGGTGAACGCCGAGCTGCTGGTGGCCACCTCCGAGGCCGGCGTCCGGCTGGAACCCTCGTTGCGCGTGCTGGGCAACAGCGGGCTGGCGGCGCCGCAGCTGCGGCTGGCGCTGGCCGCCCTAGTGCGGCACTGCGGCCTGGGCCCGCTGCCGCCCTGAGTCGCCCGTCCCCCTCCTCCCCCCCCCCCCCCCCAGCACTGTTATCTTGTGATGGTCCCGGCCGCCGCCGCCAGTGGTGCGCAGCCACATTCTCTTGCTTGCGTGACTGCTCCGTATCGTAGGTGTTAATAAATTGGTTGACGGCCGTCTCCTCTTCTGTGTTGATAGTGTTGTGGCGCGATACACAGGGGAAGGTCCCGTCTCGCGCCGTTACCGCCTGCAGTAACATCTAACACGGTTGTATCTTCTGTGTTGATGGTGTTGTGGCGCGATACACAGGGGAAGGTCCCGTCTCGCGCCGTTACCGCCTGCAGTAACATCTAACACGGTTGTATCTTCTGTGTTGATGGTGTTGTGGCGCGATACCCAGGGGCCCCGTCTCGCCCCCCCCCCGTCCCGTCTCGCCCCGTTACCGCCTGCAATAACATCTAACACGGTGCACATAGCCTATGCACAATAGCACGCAAGAATACCAGTACCCGCATTTTGGCAGCCAGATGCACATTCACAACGCATGGAGTACACGTGTTCACGGGATAGCAGCACTTCATTCGAGTGAAGCTCATATCGGAGGTCGCCTTTAGCATCCCACAGCCTGAGGGTCGCATTGGTATGCTTTGGTGTTATACATTCCAATCAGTTGTATTATCTCTGCATGGAAGTGCGCCAATAACGGCAAGTTCTCCGCCCCTGTAGCTCAGTAGGGAGAGCGCTGCGCTTCTGACCTTTCCCGGGTTCGAGTCGCTTCGGCGCTTGATATTTGCTCCTGACTGGGGTGGCCTGCAGCCGGTGGCAGCGGTCGCACTCACGGTCAGGTGACGTCAGAGGGCGGGGCGGAACGTGTCCAGGGATGTCGAGCGCGCAAAACTTTTGCTTCTAAATACTGATCGGCTTCCAAACATTGTGCGATCGGATGGTAGGGGTCAGGGCCTGCACAGAAAGCTCTCCTCTGCTTATGTACTTTTGTATTGGTGCGAAATGAACGGTTATTATTATTATTATTAGCGGGAGACCTGACCTCGGAAATCAATCCATTCAAAAGGTTCAGACTAAATTTATATATATATATATATATATATATATATATATATATATATATATATATATATATATATATATATATATATATATATATATATATATATATATATATATATATATATATATATATATATATATATATATATATATATATATATATATATATATATATATATATATATATATATATATATATATATATATATATATATATATATATATATATATATATATATATATATATATATATATATATATATATATATATATATATATATATATATATATATATATATATATATATATATATATATATATATATATATATATATATATATATATATATATATATATATATATATATATATATATATATATATATATATATATATATATATATATATATATATATATATATATATATATATATATATATACACAAAATAACCGACGACAAACAAGCAAACCGCGCTGCGACAAACCAGCGAAAAGATGGTAGCGAACACGTACAAATATCAGACTCGTTTCACCAGCGACATACACTTCGGTTCGGTGTGGCGACAGGTAGCTGGCGAAGCCACCAAGAGGAAAACGTACTGCAGCACATCGATCGCAGTCACTTTCAAATAATGTGGATCCGACAACAGGCATCAGCCGAGCTCAGGTTCCATCAGTCTCACCCAATTTACACCAGTCAGGCTCGGACCCGTCTCAGCCCCATCAGCTGGGCTCGGCCAGCAGCAGCTGTCGCAGCTCCTCGCTGCTGGTCAGCTCGGCCGGCGTCCTGCCCCGGCCGTCCTCCAGCCTCGCCAGGCTGGGCTCCAGCTGGAGCAGCAGGCGGCAGGCGGCCGGGTGGCCCGCCTCAGCCGCACGATGCAGCGCCGTCTGGCCCCGGCTGTCGGCGGCCGTGACCGCCGCGCCGGCCGACACCAGACGCTCCATCACCTGCAGCTGGCCGCTGCCGGCGGCGCGCTGCAGCGCAGTCGCGCCGCCGCCGCCGGTCACAGTGTCGGGAGCAGCTCCGGCAGACAGCAGGGCTTCCACGACGGCCAGCCGGCCGGCGCGCGCCGCGTAGTGCAGCGGTGTGTAGCCAGAGCGGTCCAGCTGGTCTGGAGAGACGCCGGAGCGGAGTAGACGTGTCAGACGAGCCGTGTCGCCCTCCAGTGCTGAGGACAGGTCACAGACAGCAGTGTCACACTCAGACTTATCATGACCACACATAGCATGGTCAGACAGTTATTGTTGGCATAGTCCCACACATCACAGTATGGCATAGTGCTCTAGGTAACAGTTTCCTGAGTTCAGCAGTAAATCAGCACAGTGACAGATCCAGCATTCAGTGAAGGGAGCCACCACACAGCAGTAGTGGGCCACTCAGACCTTGGTGGGCCTTGTCCAAAGTGGGTCTTCAGTAGGTCAGAATGGGCCCTTTGTGGGTGATATTGGGCACTCCGTAGGTCAGAATGCCCCTCAATGCTGGGACTGGGCCATCTTATGATGGGACTGGGCCATCTTATGATGGGACTGGGCCATCTTATGATGGGACTGGGCCATCTTATGATGGGACTGGGCCATCTTATGCTGGGACTGGGCCATCTTATGATGGGACTGGGCCATCTTATGATGAGACTGGGCCATCTTATGCTGGGACTGGGCCATCTTATGCTGGGACTGGCCATCTTATGATGGGACTGGGCCATCTTATGATGGGACTGGGCCATCTTATGCTGGGACTGGGCCATCTTATGCTGGGACTGGGCCATCTTAAGACTGACATAGGTCTCAAGATACCAGAATGTCCCTCAGTGATGCCATAATGTGCCCTCTAAACACTGGACTATATGTCCTTTTGAGGCTCAAGGGAGGGGCCATGACTCCATGGTCCAAAACATGACAATGAGTCATCACATAATATGTAAAAGGAACTATTTCAGCAGTATATTTTCATGTATTTAACAACAAGCAATGAGGAAGGATACAATGTGAATTACTAGTTATATTCAATAACTTATATTGATGCTTTTCACAGTAAAAGTATTGAGTACCCGCTGGCCAGATGCCACGTTCCCAGTCCATTTCGTCCATGGTCTGTGATACAGATGACACAGCTGGCTGGGCAGCACAGCAGTGGCCTCCATCACCATGGCTGTGGTCCTTAGATGTCATGCTGTAACATAATGCAGGTAGTAATCAGACTGGTTATTGATTTGACACTGATTGCATCAATTGGAATTGTTCAATCAAAATTAATTGAATCAAAACATTGATTCACCACCAGATTTTTGTATTCATGAATCGTGATTATATCAAAACCCGCATCAAATCAAGGCTAATTGAATCAAAAGATTTAACGATTCAAGTACAATGGTAAATTGTGCACATACATGCAGTCCCAATGGCTACATTCATTTATACTGAAATACTAATGATATAACAATGTTTTAATGATCATATATATATGCATGTTTCCATTTGTATTGATTGGACATACATTCACCTCATATATTCAAATGTTGAATCAAATGTGAATCAATTAAAATATTTTTTTGATTCTTTGAATCCGAAGGAATAAATTCTCAAAATTGTATGTGAATCAAACAGTGAATGAATCATTCAGATTCCAAAATGAGTCATGATTGAATCGTTCCAAAACAGTTCAATCAATAACCAGTCTGGTAGTAATAACACATCAGTATATTTTTAGTTTAAATTAAAGTAACAGTGAGCATTACAGGTTCAATCAAATATTTTCTTCCTATTTGTTCACCAAACTTTCAGTGCCCACTCATGCACAAATAAACTAATTTTCACTTCTGGTTAAAGTTCTTCATTTTCTGGAAACTCTGACCCCCCTCCCAAAACAAAACTAAATAATGCAGTTTATGTGTGGATCACTTCATTTGGTTTCAGGTTGGAATAACGCTGGATGAGAAAGTTGAAGTTTATTTTGAGAATGGGTAAGATCCTGAGGCTGAAAGTAAAAGAAGTTATAAAGATACTATCTACTCAATAATGAACTGAATCAAAACACATTTTGTATTTTGGTACCTTGGTCTCAACTCTCAGTCCATGTGTTCTTTTCAGTATTGATATAAGAGCATGGTCAAAGAATACAAACACTTACACGTGTAGAGGATTCCGAATGTGTTTTTAGTAGCCTAGCTTATTTGGTTATGTCGCATATACGCCATATCTGCTTAGTGCGATTTCGCTGTGCTGTGCTGCCAGATCACAAGAAAACTCCATCTTCCCCTCCACTGATCAGACTCGGTCAACGGGGTGACGATTGTAGCGCCTCTATAATCGAATGTTAACAATTACAGTTCCATTCACCACCGCTACAGTGAACGGTCAGGAGCGCTACTGCTTGGGAGTAATGGTCCGATCCTCGTGCTTCCTCCATCGAGTGCTGGTACGTGTGATTCTTAAATAGGGTGTAATTACCCCACTTTGGGTAGTGAAGCCATCAGACCATAATGGCGATTGATCAGTTAACACGCGCAGTGGAGAGGGCCAGGGTGTAGTTTCCTATTCAGTTGAGGGAGCTTCAGCCCCCCTCCCCCAACTTGGCTTCAGCCCCCCCCCCTCCCCCAACTTGGACGGGAAAGTGGTTCAAATCCGGGGAGAAATCTGTATTTTTGTGAATTTTGATGGTACTTTAAACGATTTTTACCAGCTCAGCCCCCCCACTTTTCTGGAGAAGCTCGCCCCTGGTAGAGGGTATATATGCCACTAACACGCAGTGGAAGGGGGGGGGGGGGGGAGGAGGATACACTTTAGTGCCCCCCTAAGATCTCCGAAAGTATGAGACAATCAAACAATCAAACTTACAGGTTAGGTAGGTGCTATGATGATCTACATTTGTCAAAATTTGCGTGACCTTAGATTAATATTTTCGAGGTCACGAAGGTAACATCTGGCCAAATGTCACAATTTTTAGAATTTGACCTCTGTGACGTCGCAGGTCACCAGCAATGTGTCCAAAGTTGTGTCCGGGGATGCAAATTGACATTGGCTACCGAATGACGTTTGAATCATCCCGATCCGACTGTTGGTTCCGAAGATATGTCTTCGCCGACCTCGATTCTGGCTGCCATCTTGGATGTCAAATACATATAACTTAAAAATTTACCGACCGATTTTCTTCTCTTTTTTCGTCAAACGATCCGCTATTGAGTTGGCTTTAATGTCGCGCAAAAAACACCGCCCTGCTCTGCTTCGTTTTCGAGATATTCACGAAAAAAACATGTGTGTGTGTGTGTGTGTGAGTGGGGGGGGGGGGGGGGGGCATAAAAGTGCCCCCCCTCCTCCACTGCGCGTGTTAAAGGAAATAGTTCACCTTCAAAATGGGATTTTGAACTGAAATATCAGTTTTGTAGCCCGTGTTGAGAAATCCTTATCTGCAACTTTTCTTGGCTGAAAAGACTCTCCAGCCGAAGATATTTGACTTTTTGGCGAAGGAATGCGTTTTTTTTCTTTCCCGGAACGGCCTATAGCCATTTTCCGGGGAGGGGCAATGACCTCTGGCAATTTGCCAGGCAAAAAACTACGTTAACAGGTTTATGTGGACCCGGAGCAAACTAGGGACTAGGGTAGCTATTTTACGTTACTAATTACGTTAACCGGTTTATGTGAACCCGGAAAATTTATTGTTCAAGTAAATATAATATCTAGCATTACGTTAAGTATTTCGTTCAAGGTCAAAAATAATATCTAGCATTACGTTAAGTATTTCGTTCAAGGTCAAAAATAATATCTAGCATTACGTTAAGTATTTCGTTCAAGGTCAAAAATAAGTAAAACACGAGATACACATACATACATATTTTTATTACATACACTTGAACAATGTCAGTGTTGGTGGAGCCGTGGGGGTGCCATCATTGCATCAACGGGAGACTGTTGCCAGTCTCCCTGGCTCCGGCGCCTCGGCGAGACCTGGTTGTGGGGTGTATTTAGCTGGGCGAAAAGTCCTGAATAATAAAAAAAACCAGCGTCTAAGGCAAAGGGGAAAAAACCTGCGCGGTGGGCCAAAAATGCGCTAGGCCAAAAAAACTGTTATATTTGATTAGCTAAACGTGTTTGGTAGAGATAATCTAAGAGGAGACCTATCAATTCAGGATAATTATCACCTAACAGTGTTTGAAGATTTAATGTGATGCGATTTTGTTGTGTGTAATTAATAATGTTCTGTCGTTTGTCGTTGTGTACTGGGCAAGTAATAAGTAAGTGCTTGATTGTGTAGCGCGGATATCCTGGGCAATGTTGGCAATTTGGTGGCGGGAGATTCTCCATAATATAATAATGAGTAATCTTTGTATGACCGAGACGGAGGCGCGCCAATATCACCTTCTCTCTACAATTCTGGTGACTAGATATAAAATGTTGGACTTTTGGCTTGATCGGATAAAGATGAAAATGCGGAGCAGCGTCCCACTCGCGCTGGCGCAATATGATAAGTTGAGAATTAATATAATTTAACACGTCTGATACTGGACTTGGAAGTTGGTTTACTGAAGGTAATTCTAGGCTCAATTTCGCAAGTCTGTCGGCTTCCTCGTTTCCCGGGATACCGGCGTGTCCTGGGATCCAGAGGAATTTAATACTATTGTTTTTACTGTTTAAATACTTGATTAGCTGTCTGATTTTAAATACTATCGGGTTTCTACAGTCACTAATCGAGGAAATGGCCGTGAGCGAGGCGGACGAGCCTGTGCAAATGACTACTTCCTTAAGTTTTTCTTTTCTGACATATATCAATGCTAATAAAATGGATGACAATTCCGCTGTGTATACGCTATTTATGTCGGGGAGTCTAAAGTTATTGCTAACTGTGTTTGTGTAGAATGCACCACCGGTTCGGCCGTCGCCCCGTGAACCGTCTGTGTATATGTATGTGTATGTGTTGTTTTGTGCTTTGTGTTCGTGGAAGAGTGAGTGTGTTTCTGACGCGGTAACTGTGTTTTTGTTGTGTGTGAAGAGGCGATGTGTGTCTGGTGTTGTGTCGAGCCAGTGGGATGTGAGTGGTGGCGTTGGCATTGTGGTGATGTGAGCGATGTTGAATAGTGTGAGTGTTTGTCTGATTCTGTGACTGATAGCGGGTGTCGTTTTTGTAGTAGTGTTTGTCGTCTAGTGGGTGCGGGGTGATTTAAGATGTGGAATGTTGGGCGTGTGGGGTGTGAGCTTGCTCTGGCGTAGAATCTAAGTAATGTGTATTTGCGTCGGCGGCAGAGTGTGGGAATGTTTGTGTCGATGTGTAAGTTTGTGGTGTTGGTGGTGCGGCAGGCTCCAGTCACGATGCGCAAGGCAGCGTTTTGGACAGTTTGCAATTTTTTAATTTGTTTGGAACATATGTCATCAAATAAGAATGCGTTATAGTCCAGTACTGGGCGTATCAGGGAAGTATATAGTTGGAGGAGAGTGGCACGATCTGCGCCCCACTCTCGACCAGCCAATGACTTCATAATATTAATTCGTCGCGTACATCTCTGCACTAAATCATTGAAGTGTGGGATGAACGAGAGACGTGTGTCTAGCGTTATTCCCAGGTACTTGAATGATTTGACGAAAGGGATAATTTGATTGTTATATTTTAATGGAATGTAGGGTTCCACATATGCGTGTTTCTTTGAAAAAATTAGAGATGCAGATTTACTTGGAGAAATTTCCAGACCCCATTGGTCGCACCATACCTTTATATCAATGAGTACTAGTTGTAACATTTTGCTGGCTTGGTCGACACTCGGGTGCGAGAACCACACCGCCATGTCATCAGCGTACATTGAAAATTTGAGACCTTTGTCGATCTGGTTAATATTAATGAAAATGTCGTTAATCATAATTAAAAATAGGGTCGGGGAGAGGACCGATCCCTGTGGGACACCGTGGTCCTGATTTTGATTTGGAGAATATGTGTTGCCGTACCTTACATTAAAAGTTCTATTTTCTAAAAAGTTTTGGATAAATTTGGCGAGTCGACCTCGAATTCCGACCTTATGGACCTTTACTAGAAGTGCGGTTTTGTTGACTCTGTCAAACGCAGCTCTCAAATCAAGAAAGAGGGCAACTGTGACCTCTCTCCCTCGAAAGCCGCGCTGGACAGAGTCGATAAGACCAACTAAATTGTCCGCAGTGGAGCGACCAGGTCGAAAACCACTTTGGTGTGGGGTAAGTAAATTATTTGATTCAATGTATGTCCTGATGCGTCCATTAACCATGCGTTCGAATAGTTTACATGCACAACTAGTTAGAGAAATAGGGCGATAGCTAGCGGGAGCAGATTTAGGTTTGCGAGGTTTAATTATAGGAATTAGCGTACTATTATGCCAAGATTCAGGGAAAGTGCCGTCAAACCACATGGTATTGAAGGCTGTTAGCAAGTTGGTGAGACCAGTCTTTGTCAAGTTTTTAAAGAAGGAGTAGTCAATTTGATCTGGCCCTACAGAAGTTTTACCACATTTACCTATAGCGTACGTTAACTCTGAGTTGGTAAAAGAGAGTTGTATATTTCTACGTTATTAGAGTCAAAGCTAATAGATTGAAATTGATCGTTAAGCTGGTTAGTAAAAGTTGGTGTACATTGTTGTGTTGATGATATGTTAGCGTAGTGTTGTGCAAATTGTGTTGCCACCTCTAGGGGAAGCGTGTAAGATGTGTTGTGTATTTGTAAGTGTGGGATTTTGTATGACGGTGGTCTTTTATTTGAAAACGATCTAATTAATGTCCAAATTTTTGAGAGGGAGGTAAATCGATTAAAGGTAGATGAGAATTCCTGCCAAGATTCTTTTTTTGCTTTGTCAATGATTGTTTTAGCCAAAGAGCGAGTTTTCCGTACTTCGTGTTCGTTTTCTGCAGTTATACAAGCTTGAAATTTCCGAAATGCTCTTTTCCGGAGGGCAACAGCTCTTTGGCATTCTGTGTTCCACCACGGGGCAGTACGCTGCCTCGGGTGGTGTTGTGTGTGTGTGCGTGTGTGTGGAATGTGCTGGTGTGCTGATGCGAGAATAGTGTTAAAAAATGTGTTAATGTCGGTCTGGGAGTCTGCGGGGTGACTAGTGTCAATGTGTTTTTGGAAGGAGGACCAGTCGGCTTTGCGAAGGTTCCATCTAGGCAGAGAGTAAAAATTTGTCTGTCCTGAAGGGACTTGAAGTTCTAAGTGAATTGGGTAATGATCGCTAAAAAGAGGGTCAGATTGTGCATTAAATGTAAAAAGAGTCGCGATGCGTGGTGTGACGAAGGCGAGATCAATGGCGCTGTAAGTCACCTCGCCTTCTGAGTGGTGTACGTGTGTGGGTGATTGGTCGTTAAGGAAGACCAAATTATGCCGGTCCAGCAGGTCCAGCATAATTTGGCCTCGGCGAGAGTTCCGAAGGCATCCCCACGAGCCCCACGAGTTCGCCCGACTATGCGCGTTGAAATCGCCCATAATCAGACATGGGGTGTTAATATTTGTAATAAGCTGGGAAAAAGAATCAATGTCTATGTCCTCAGTAGGACGGAAATAAGTTGAGATAAGAGTTAGTTCTAGCTGAGCGATTTTAATATTAACGCCGACTGCGTCTAAGGTTGTTTGAAGGTCGATTTGATGATGCAAAAGTTGGTTTGAAATAAGCAAAGCCGAGCCCCTCGGCGCGGTGATGCATTTACGTTATTTGTATAAAGGCTATAACCGGGGATTTTAAAAGTATAATTATTAAAGTCGGCGTCAATAAAATGGGTTTCCTGAACAGCAGCTACTAACGGATTATTATTTAAGACGTAATGTTTGAATTGCCCCCAATGGGATATTAAAGATCTAACATTCCATTGGAGGACGAATTCTGACTGTTTATTATTCATCTAGATTTACTGTCCAAGCCACGCCTGGCGGTCGCTCTTGTGCGCTTGCGGGGGCGGCTCGACCTGCGAGGAATGCGGCGCATATATGATATACCGTACCGTCTGGGAGTGCCAGCACTGGTCTGAGCATGCGCAGACCAATAACGCACACCATAACATCCATCATTTACGACCTTCTGTCCTGAATTTGCGCGATGTAGGACCATTTTTGTAAATAAAAAAAGAAACTGTATTAAAAAATATAATAAAATCGTGTTCTGAAAATTTTCCGAAGGTATCCTTTAAAGGAAATAGTTCACCTTCGGGAAATTTTTCAGAACACGATTTTATTATATTTTTTAATACAGTTTTTTTTCTTCTCAAAAATGGTCCTACATCGCGCCAATTCAGGACAGAAGGTCGTAAATTATTAATGTTATGGTGTGCATTATTGGTCTGCGCATGCTCCATGGCAGTGCTGGCACTTTCAGACGGTACGGTACATCATATATGCACCGTATTCCTTCGCCAAAAAGTCAAATATCTTCGGCTGGAGAGTCTTTTCAGCAAATAAAAGTTCCAGATAAGTATTTCTCAACACGTGCTACAAAACTGCTATTTCAGTTCAAAACCCATGTTGAAGGTGAACTATTTCCTTTAAGTGAAAAAAAGCTGATTTGCTCGCTGATGGCGCACAATGCACATTGCACATATACATAGGTGTCGATCAGTGGCGGATCCAGGGGGGGGGGGGGCGTAGGGGCTGAAGCCCCCTGACTTAGAAAACGGCGCCCTCGGGCACCGCGGCGCCGAAGGCGCCGTGACGCCGTTCTTGCAAAGGATTTGCCGGCGCCGAAGGCGCCGTAGCGTTTTCGGGAGGCCGCCAGGGCGCCCTTGTGTCTACCGACAGCGTCGTAGCACTCTGGAAAAGCACCCTGGCACCCTCAGAAGACATCTTCTCATCTGCCATCACCCTCAGAAAGACATCTGCCCTCACAACGCATTATGCCGCCCTCAAAAGGTACATCGCCGCCCTCGGAAGGCATCATGACGCCCTCAGAGCGCATTATGCCGCCCTCGGAAAGCATCATGCCGCCCTCGGAAAACATCGTGTCGCCCTCGTAAGACATTTTGCCGCTCTCGGAGTGCATTATGCCGCCCTCGGAAGATGTCTTGTCGCCCTCTGAAGGCATCTTGCCGCCCTCAGAGCACATTATGCCGCCCTCAGAGCGTAATATGCCGCCATCGGAAGGCATCCTGCCGCCCTCAGAGCGCATTATGCCGCTTTTGGAAGGCATCATGCCGCCCTTGGAAGACATCTTGCCGCCCTCGGAAGGGATTTTGCCGCCCTCAGAGCGCATTATGCCGCCCTCGGAAGGCATCATGCCGTCCTCATAGTCCAGAGAGCATTATGCTGCCCTCGGAAAGCATCATGCCGCTCTCGGAAAACATCTTACCGCCCTCGGAAGACATTTTTCCGCCCTCAAAGTGCATTATGCCGCCCTCAGAAGATGTCTTGTGGCCCTTGGAAGGCATCTTGCCGCCCTCAGAGCACATTATGCCGCCCTCAGAGTGCAATATGCCGCCCTCGGAAGGCATCCTGCTGCCCTCAGAGCGCATTATGGCGCTCTTGGAAGCAGAGTTCGTCACGGGCTGGGCTGGCCCTATGGGCCATGGGCTGGGACTGGGGCTGGGCCTGGACCTGGGCTGGGCCTGGGCTGGGCCTGGGCTGGGCCTGGGCTGGGCCTGGGCTGGGCCTGGGCTGGGCCTGGGCTGGGCCAGGGCTGGGCCTGGGCTGGGCCTGGGCTGGGCCTGGGCTGGGCCTGGGCTGGGCCTGGGCTGGGCCTGGGCTGGGCCTGGGCTGGGCCTGGGCTGGGCCTGGGCTGGGCCTGGGCTGGGCCTGGGCTGGGCCTGGGCTGGGCCTGGGCTGGGCCTGGGCTGGGCCTGGGCTGGGCCTGGGCTGGGCCTGGGCTGGGCCTGGGCTGGGCCTGGGCTGGGCCTGGGCTGGGCCTGGGCTGGGCCTGGGCTGGGCCTCAGCTTTAAGGAAATCACCGGGCTCTGGATGGGCCTGGGCTGAGAATGTTGAAGCTCAAGTAAGAGCGAAAAATATTTCAACCAGCAGTTCACTTCCACAGCAATACACTGTGCTGTTTTTTTTTTGGTTAGCATAGTTGGCTCATTGTTTCACATTTATAGTATACAAGTAGATATGCTAGGATAGTGATTGCAAATTTTGTGAAAATATCTATATGCTTAATCTGAACGGGCCGGACCGGGCCTGGGCCTCAATATTATAAATTTGCCCGGGCCTGGCCCGGGCCTGGGCTTGGTGTTTATGGGCCTGGGCCGAGCTGGGCGGGGAGTTGGTGGGCCCGTGACGAACACTGCTTGGAAGGCATCATGCCGCCCTCGGAGCACATTATGCCGCACTCGGAAAGCATCATGTCACCCTCGGAAAACATATTGCCGCCCCCGGAAGACATGTTGCCGCCCTCAGAGTGCAATATACCGCCTTCGGAGTTCGGAAGACGTCTTGCCACCCTCGGAAGGTATCATACCGCCCCCGAATGGCATCTTGCCGGCCCGAAAGCGATGCTGTGTCCCGGGGCACTCAGAATGATGACACCCTGACGCCTTCAGCTTTCCTCCGACGGCGACCGGGCACCCGTGACCTTCGAAACCAATAACACGCTTTTGCCCCCTCCCCCACTCCTGATAGCGCCCTGGATGGCGCCTACGAAGAGGCCTGGACCCCCATGAAATAACCATGACACTTGTGTTATATGCCTGGCGAGGCGTTGAAGGTGCCGTCGTAGTGTACTGTCCACAGCTCCACAGAAACGTCTTCAGCGTTGGTCACCGATTTTACACGATTTCGTCCTTAGGTCAAAACGAGCCTCCTGCTTTCAAAAATCAGGTCCATTTTGACCATACTGATCTCTTTCAAGATCAAATTCAAGGTCAAATGGCGGGGAACGCTGTAGCGCCCAAAGTTACCGTCCGATCGCGACACAATGGTCTCAAACGATTCCTCGTGCCCAGTTCCTGGATGACAAGAATTTTCAGAGTTGTGCCCTGTGATCTTCAAGATCAAGCCCCGTGACCTTCAATGTCAAATTCAGGGTCAATCAACTGAGAACGCTGTAGCGCCCATAGTTACCGTCCAATCGCGATAAAAAGGGTCTCAAACGATTTTCCGTGCCCAGTTCCAGGATGACAATAATTTTCAGAGATGTGCCCCGTAACCTTCAAGTTCAAAGGACAAGGAACGCTGTAGCGCCCCAAAGTTACCGTCCAATCGCGACAAAAATAGCCTCAAACGATTCCCCGGGCCCATTTCCAGGATGACAAGAATTTTCAGAGTTTTGTCCCGTGACCTTCAAGGTCAAACTCAGGGCCAAAGGACGGGGAACGCTGTAGCGCCCAAAGTTACCGTCCGATCGCGACAAAATCGTCCCAAACGATTAATTGTGCCCCGTTCCAAGATGACAATAATTTTCAGAGTTGTGCCCCGTGACCTTGAAGGTCAAGCTCCGTGACATTCAATGTCAAATTCAGAGTCAAAGGACGGGAACGCTGTAGCGCCCAAAGCTACCGTCCAATCAGGACAAAAATGGCGTCAAACAATTCCCGGTACCCAGTTCCAGAATGACAAGCATTTTCAGAGTTGTGCCCGTGACCTTCAAGGTCAAATTCAGGGTCAAATGACGGGGAACGATGTAGCGCCCAAAGTTACCGTCCGATCGCGACAAATTGGTCTCAAACGATTCCTTGTGCCCAGTTACAAGATGACAACAATGTTCAGAGTTGTGCCCCGTGACCTTCAAGGTCAAGCCCCGTGACCTTCAATGTCAAATTCAGGGTCAAAGGACGGGGAACGTTGTAGCGCCCAAAGTTACCATCCAATCGCGACAAAAATGATTTCAAACGATTCCCCGTGCCCATTTCCAGAATGACAAGCATTCTTAGAGTTGCGCCCCGTGACCTTCAAGTTAGCGCCCAATGTTGGGGCGCTACAGCGTTCCCGTCCTTTGGCCTTGAAGGTCACGGGGAACAACTCTAAGAATGTTTGTCATCCTGGAAATGGGCACAGGGCATCGTTTGAGACATTTGTGTTGCAATCGGACGCAAACTTTTGGCGCTACAGCATCCCCGTCCTTTGACATTGAATGAGACCTGTAAGGTCAAAATGAACCTGATTTTGTGAAGCAAGAGGTTCGATTCGACCTTGAGACCAAATGTCGTAAAAATCGGTGACCGACGCTGAAAACGTTTTATAATTCCCTGTGATTGGCGCGAGCAAATAAGAACGGCTCAACTGTCGTAACACAAGATTTTGCTCCTTGTTTATCCACGTATGCAACTTAAATTTGGGGATTTAAAGGGAAATAATGACCTTTTCCCACAAAAATGGAGTTGGCACTTGAAATCGCCAGACGAGACCAAAATATATTGTAAATTCATCACATTTTGCATGAAAACTTTCCTACCGAAAGATATTTCAAGTTATAGTTGATAAGCGTTCCCCACTTTAAACGATCGGTACTTGCAAGTACTTTTGGTCCTCATCGAACTGCGGGCTTTTCCCGTATTTTTTTACGCAATAGAGTGGAAAATATATTGTTGCTTGTTGTGATTCCGCCCGGTGATCTTCTAAAACTAACAGCGATTGGAAAAAGAGGCAATACAATCGGAAGCTTATCGGTGCACATCAACGGCGGCATAGTTAGTGGTTGCGACCCTCAATTTTGAAAATCGATTCATTTGTTTTCAACATTAGGAGTTTTGTATAATTTGTCTGTGGCTATATAACACTATGCTTTATATTATCATGAAAAATAATATTTTTTTCCCCAAAAAACTAACAAACAATAACACAAAACTGGCAATTAAATCGGAAGCTCGTCGATGCACATCGACGGCGACCTATTTAGCGTCGGCGATTTGTTTACAAAGTCATTGTCATGCTTCTCGGCGCACTTAACCATTGTGGCGAGTTGTTCCTGATTAGTATACCCAAGTCCCGTAGCAGGCTTTATTAATGACGTCTCTGGTGCCATTCTTGTGTAGCATTGCAAAATATATCTGATTTTGAGTTGAAAGCTAATCAAAGACTTATTCAAATTATTGTTTTAAGTTTGAATTTTCTTGTTAATCATTATTAAAGGTATTTTATCACTGTATTTCATAGTAGTTGACACTTCAGAAACTTATGACGTAATAATATTGTATCCAATATGCATTTCCCTCGCCTTTTGCTATTGTGGCGCAGTGCCGAGTGCTTTGCGAATACCAGCTTGCCTGGGGTTCAAATAATTCCGCCCTTATTTCATTCGA
>JAXIVJ010008034.1:27500-57514 GCA_036785665.1 Chirona hameri | reverse complement strand
ATACATACATACATACATACATACATACATTACATACATACATACATACATACTACATACATACATACATACATACATACATACATACATACATACATACATACATACATACATACATACATACATACATACATACATACATACATACATACATACATACATACATACATACATACATACATACATACATACATACAACATACATACATACATACATACATACATACATACATACATACATACATACATACATACATACATACATACATACATACATACATACATACATACATACATACATACATACATACATACATACATACATACATACATACATACATACATACATACATACATACATACATACATACATACATACATACATACATACATACATACATACATACATACATACATACATACATACATACATACATACATAACATACATACATACATACATACATACATACATACATACATACATACATACATACATACATACATACATACATACATACATACATACATACATACATACATACATACATACATACATACATAGATATATATATATATATATATATATATATATATATATATATATATATATATATAATATATATATATATATATTATATATATATATATATATATATATATATATATATATATATATATATTATATATATATATATATATATATATATATATATATATATATATATATATATATATATATATATATATATATATATATATATATATATATATATATATATATATATATATATATATATATATATATATATATATATATATATATATATATATATATATATATATATATATATATATATATATATATATATATATATATATATATATATATATATATATATATATATATATATATATATATATATATATATATATATATATATATATATATATATAATATATATATATATATATATATATATATATATATATATATATATATATAAAATATATATATATATATATATATATATATATATATATATATATATATATATATATATATATATATATATATATATATATATATATATATATATATATATATATATATATATATATATATATATATATATATATAAATACATACATATACATACATACATATACACACATATACACACATATACATACATACATATATAAACAGTGATACACATACATAATTATATACGTATACATACAACCATATATACATACAAATATACATATACAATCTACAAACACATATACATATACACACATACAATACCTATACATATACATACAATACCTATACATACATATACATATATATACATATACATGATGTATATGTATGTATATAAGGTCACAATAATACATGAGATCATGAATGAGCGGTGATACCTATATACACATACGACGTTGTGAAATGGTAACAGAAAACCTGTGATAGCAAAAAGGTGAGACCAAACGGGCGTTAAAGTATGTTCCATATCTTCGAGAAGGGTCAGCTCCAACCGATTTAGAAAAGCACAGGACAAGTGTCAATTTGACTGTTTAATTTAGGTTGCCTGTCCCGAATGGCCAGTGCCTCAGCTATCTTACGGTCCGCCGCATCGTTGCACCGACGAAGTATTGACAACCGTTAGCTTAGGCACGGACTCGTTAGGGTGGCATTGGATCATGTGATCGCCAAAGGGGGTCTGTTGGGTGCGGTTAGTCCCGTCTCTAAAATGTTCGTCGAGACGGTACCTTATGCACCGTTTGGTCTCACCGATGTACATTTGCGATGGCGAACATTTATCACGGGTGATCTGGTACACCACGTTCTTGGTCGTGCACCGGCCACGGAGTCCATTATTGCACGTCCGGCACGATCTGTTGCCGGCCCGGCAGGGTGGTGGGTCTAGGGCAGAATGGACTAGGCGTTTGGATAGCGTGTTGACATTTGTCCAAGCTGCAGTTAGATTAAGTGCACACGATCTGAGGGCAGCATCCACTTTCCTAGTCATGCTATCATCTATGAAGGGGAGGGTTATGAAGATCCTATCTTTGTGCGGTTTAGTTCTGTTGTTTTTAGTTTTGTTTTCGTGTTGTTTACGTGCCTGGTGTGCTACACCGGATAACCAACGGGAGGGATATCCGTTGGAAAGGAAAAGCGCGTTAATTTTGTCGGTGCTACGCTTGGCGCTCAGGGGATCTGAAGATACTTTTAAGATACTTTTAATTCATCTTCTTTTTAATTACAATAACATGAGCAAAGGCTACTTTTTCCATCTGATTTTTTTGTAAAAAAGCCGGACAGGAATAGGGTTAACCAATCATAGACCTCATGCAATGATTTTCACGTGTGCTCTGGCGATGAACAAACATCCATTTCTAATGATCAGTGAATCACTGTCCAGGTGTGTGTCATTAATTTGTATAACTAGAGGCGATTATTGCTTGCTTTGCTTAGCGAAAATCGACATTGACCAGCGGCAGGGTCTGCACTATTCAATGTCTGTCGCAAACAAAGCTGGAATTCTTGTCATTTACATGTCATCTACAGGTGTGACAGATTCGGGGTAGCCTTGGCATTTTTGCCATTTTCTGAACTTTTTGGATCCCAAGAGCTCTCTTCATTTTTTTTTCTTCTGGAAATTTGCTCTCTTTTCACCTGATCTTTCTGACATTGTAGTTAAAAATACAGTTCAATTTTCCTCACAAGGATTTAATATATATTACAAATCAGGAATTTTTACTTTCGAAGTAAAATCATTTTCAAAAATGCAAATATTAATTTTCCTAACACGAAAATTTTACTCTACAGCTATGGATTTTTACTCTCCGGGACCAGATCCATGAAACGAAAAATCAAAAACTGTTCGGGGGTGGGGGCGCAGTTGAACCCTGGCAAAAAGAAGAGGGTAAAACCATATTTTTGCCCTCGATCTGGCGGGTCTTAGAATGATAAAAAGTAATGGCCGAATTTGTCGATGTAAAATGAAGTATTCGGTCAGCTTTGGGTAGTAGGTATCTATAAAATCACAGGGCAAAAAAGCGTCTGCGCTGCAAAATAAATAAGTGGGCACAATACTGAACACCCATATTGCAATATATGTATAGCAAATAGTACAATTTACACATACTTCTTATCCTCTCCGAAAAATGACACATCTTTCTTGTCTTTCATCACGAACTTGTATGTCGGCACACTTCTCTGCTCTACAGCACTTTTTTTTATAGAATCAACTCGGCAAATTGCCCCACAGCTCCTGCCATTCCACCAGAGTTCGCCACGGGCCGGCCTGGTCCTATGGGTCATGGGCCGGGCCTGGGCCGGGCCTGGGCCGGGCCTCAACTTTAAGGAAACCACCAGGTTGTGGACGGGCCTGGGCTGAGAACTTTGAAGTAATGCGCGCAAGCTCAGGTCAGAGATAAAAAATATTTTAACCATCAGTTCACTTCCACAGCAACACGCTGTTGCTGTGGCTTTTTGTTTTTGGTTAGCATAGTTGGTTCATTGTTTCACATTTATAGTATACAAGTAAATATGCTAGCATAATGATTGAAAATTTTGTGAAAATTATGATATACTTAATCTGAACGGGCCGGACCGGGCCTGAGCCTCAATATTATGAATTTGACCGGGCCTGGTCCGGGCCTGGGCTTGGTGTTCAGCCAGGCTGGGGGTTGGTGGGCCCGTGATGAACACTGCTTTCCACCCTATTCCCGCGGACCGCCGCAAGAGGGTCAGGGAGGGCAGCTGACCCCCAATCTAAAGTTTTTGATAAATGTAATCCGAATGTTATAATAGGATGGATTTCCGAGATCAGGACCCACGCTAAGCTTGTTGCGCGGGTCCTGACCTCACCATCCGATCGCGCAATTCTAATCATTGACAGAATTTAATGGCGAAGTTTATCGTCCCCAAAGACTGAGGACGGTCCCCCCGGCTCGCTGGCTTGTGGGCAAACATATAATGTTGGTCTTCTATGAAATCATAGGAAGGAGCCCTTCCGAAAAAAAATATACAAAACAGCGCGACAATAGGTAAGGGACCTATCAGAGATGACAAAGGCCCCCCCCCCCCCCCCCAAGACCGACATATGCCACTAAGGCCTAGGAAGGGCCTGAAAGAAAACCAGCCACTTTCATAATGGGATTTTAACTGAGAATAGCAGTTTGTAAGGCCATGTCGAGAAATCGCTTACAGCATACCATAGGCGTAGGAACAGGGGGGGGGGGGCATGGCCGCTCTTTTTTTTGCCATTTTGTATTATAAAATATTTGATTTTGCTTGTTGAGAGAAAACAATATTGCAAAAGAGCCCCGACGAGAAGAGCCCAAATCTGCAAAGAAATATTCCATAGGGGGTTGGGTTCTGTCACCGAGATCAAAGTTTCACTGCCCCCCCCCCCCAACACACACTTCTCGTGACGTTCCTACATCCCTGCAGCATACTCTGTTTGGTTGTAAAGTTTCTCCTGCCGAATATAATTGATGTTGCGTCCTGTCATTCAGCGCTGTGTCGAAAAATTGCAGCGCTATGTCGAATAGCTTCATAAGGAAGCATGTGTTAAAAGCAGCGCTACTGGACCAGCAAACAAACACTTTCCCACGGAAGATATTATGCTAGTTGTGTAAGCAACGATGATAAAATCATTACATTTGTACTTATTAACTTATAAATAATTATTTTAGCATAAGTTCCGAACTTTTACAGTTCAATTATTTTCTTCTTTCGAAGCACACAATGTCATAACAATATGCGCCACTTTCGAAATGTGCGCCACTTCTCGCAATCTATACTAAATGTGCGAGTCTGTGTTTATGAAATGTAATTATGTAATTGTAAATATTATGTGTAATTGATGCCCAAACAGCTGTGCCAAATTTAGCGGCGCTGAGCGCCGCCGTTTTCCCGCTATTCACGAAACACCTCAGGGGGGGATGACCCCCCTTCACACCAGGGCGAGGGTTTAGGCACCTATACCGAACCAACATCAGCGATCGAAGAGGGAGCAATCGCTCAAAAATGGGGGTGCAGTTAACATTGGTGGCTCCCTCGACCTAAATCGTGGGGCCCTGGCCTCTCCCTCCGGTTATTAGGTATGCTGATGGGTTATAGGCATTGCTGGGTTATAAATTCATCGTTATTCCCCCAGCTTTAACCCGCGCGGCGCTGGGGGTAAATTTTACCCACCCCCTCCCGGATTTTCTCAATAACTTGAAAACTATGACAGATATCGAAGTGAAACTTACGGTACCTTGTGGTGCATCAATTCTACATCTTCTGGTAATTTTTTATTGAAATTCGTGAAAACTTTTGGGAGATAATGACGTTTTAGTGACGTCATGTCATGTCATTTTTGGTGAAAAAAACGTTAAATGTTTGACAAATCGTAGAAAATAGCGTGTTGATGCAAATTGTAAATAAAAGGCGTCAAAAGAAAGGAAATAACATTGTCTTTAAAAATGTCTATCTCGAATTTGCAAAATTTTGGGTTTTTACCCCCAAAAATGAAGAAAAAAACTGATTTTTGGGAAGAATTTCCACAAAAGTTTTTTTGAAGATTTGCAAAAAACCGGAAGATATATTAGAGAACCGAGTATGAACGATACTCAAACCAAATTTCAAAGCAATATCTTTAATTTTGACTGACTTATGGCTCTCTAAGAAAGGTAACTCATGACGTCATTTTTTTAATTGCGTTTTTTTTTTAGCTTTTACTGACCAGATACAGACAAATAAATGCCACCACTGTATATCTAAGACAATTCTAAGACAAAACTAGTCTAGAAATATGCAATGTTTATTTAGATTGATCAATTTCAAATTTTGACCTTATAGTGACCCTGACTTTGACCTGAGGGCCATTATATGGTGTCAGGCTGTGAAAATGGCTGCTTCTATCGAATTATACGTGTAAAATAACCCATACAACATGTGTCGCATGGCTTTCGTAGACCTGTGACCTTTTGTGACCTGACCTTGACCTTTGCTTACAATTTCACTTTTACTTATGCGGGAGATGCATTATACATTTGGGAGCACTTTGTGTGATAATAGTTGCAATATAAGGCTTTGGATGGAAAGTATAGCCCAACAACCAAATACTAAATGTTGACACTTGACCTGACCGTGACCCGACATGTGACCTTATGTTAATAATTCGGGTATGCGTTAGATTCTTCTCATTGAGAACTTTCGATCGCCGCCTTGCGCGTCTCGCTGCGGTTATTGGTTCGGAAGATACGAGGGGGGGATTAAAATTTACCCCCCCCCCCCCCCCCCCCAGCACCGGACGTTCGGATGGAGACCCCAGCGCAGGGTTGGAAAAGTTGCTGTTTGCTGGTGTACAGGGGCACCAGGAGATTTTGTACTCTGGAATTGTGACTGGAAAGAATTAACTTTTTTGTACTCTTTGAATAGGCAATACATATTCTTAGGAAACATACCAAACTCATATGAATATTTATGTTCCCAGGCACAGCAGACATCAATGAGAAAAAATTGAGCGACATCAAGCAGAAAACGATTTCCAACCTCCAAGAACCAAGTGTCTCTAAACTGAAACCTTTGGTCAGCAAGATGAAATGCCAGCGCCTACATTGTGCTATTCCAATGCATGTTTCAAATGAACATATTTATGTTTTAAATATAAACATGATGTATGATGCAGTCTTCTGTCTGAGAACAAACTGATCATAAATTATGGGTTAATCCAGACAACTCATTAGCAAATACTTAACCATGCGAGTAGGCGTAGGGCCAAAGTTAAAACACAGCTCTTCCTTAGGGCAGAGTACATGTCACTTATCTCGAAAAGCGTCAGTCAGTGGTGTTAAAAATATCAAAAAACAAACAAACAAGAAACTAAGCACCCACCAATCTGACTCAATAATCACCAAGGCCATAACAATCACACACCGCCGTAGACACAGCACTACACAAATCAAAATAGCGTACCACGAGACATCCTGCGCCGAAAATGTCTCTTATCTTCCTTCAGAAGAGATGAGCACAAGATTACGCTGCTGAGTACTTTCCTCGACGAATACCTTGTGTACCAAGTACCGTTTTCCCTTGCTGGAAAAGCTCATGGTACTTGGTGTTCGTTGAGAACAAGTACTATGCGATAATCATTCTTTTAAAAGATTAAATGATCAATTAAATGGTATGAAAAGAAAGTGCTTGCCTTCCTGATGCCAATGGTACCATTTTTTTTGTTAAGACGACCACCTTTTTAGGCGTAAATAGCTAATGAGAATCATTGTACTCAGTGTCTAAAACACCAGGTCACCAGGTGCATACCGGCGAAGCTTTATGTCCGATATATCTATCAATCGGGCTCGTTAGAGTCTAAATTAACTAAATATGAATGCAAAATGTTCGGCCTTATCAAAAAACTGAAATTCAAGAGCATCCGCTACGTGAAAGAGGTCGTATAACCAGAGGCGGAACTTTTTGTTTTTCGTTGGGGTTGTAATTGGGTCGGCGACCGGGGGGGGGGGGGGGGGGGGGTGGTAGTAAAAGCGACTAATGATAACAACGAAGTATGTGCAAAATTGAGGTTTAACACCTTAGAATAAACATAGGTTGTATTACCTCATTACTGACGTATTTTAGCAACAGCGAGGTGTGCAATCTTAAACAAATTAAAAGTATCATGTTGGGTCAAAGTAGGCAAAGACTACCTCATGGTAGCTCACACAACAATAATCAGCCAATATCAATATTAAGGTTGTACATAAATGGTGTGATTCAGCAACTAGCCACTTCTTGCAAGAAAGGCACCTCCTCCTGGTGATGGTCCAGGCCCGGTCCTTTTATATATTACAGTGAGATATAAAAATACTTATAACATATTTGATATTTCCCACAACTCACAAGGCCATGGGTGGATAATTGTTTTCAAAGTTGCCCCGGCCGAGGACAGGGGCGCAACCAAGGGGCCCTAGGGGGCACGTGGCACGTGGCGGTCCGTGAAGTTAGTGACGGAATCGGATTCGAATTCAGCGTCGAGTAGCGATTTGCTTCAAAATGTGGGAACAGTTTAATTGGGGCACGCTGATCACGCAAATGACATTCATTTTGACATTCAAGGTCATCTTCAAAATCATCTTCAAGGTCAAAGGACGGGGTGGCTCAAAACGACCCGAAGTTCTTGTCCGATCGCAAAACAAAATAATGGTATCATTCTATTCCTCGAGCCAATATCTAGGCGCAGCTTTCGAAACCTCACTGGAGGCAAATGACCTTGACCCTCATTTTCAAGGTCAAAGGACAAATAACCCGAAGTTATTGTCCGATCGCCAAAATAATGGTCTCATTCGATTCCTCGGGTTAATATTTCATTCGATTCCTCGGGCCACAGCCTTCGCAAACTCACTCGTGGCAAATGACATTGACCCTCATTTTCAAGGCCATATGACGGGGCGGCTCAAAACGACCCGAAGTTAGAAGCCGATTGCCAAAATAATGGTCTCATTAGATTCCTCGGGTCAGTATCTGCCGTAACCTTTGCAACCTCACTCGTGGAAAATGACCTTGACCCTCAATTTCAAGGTCAAAGGACTCAAAACGACCCGAAGTTATCATCCAATCGCCATTGATCTTGAAATTGAGGGCCAATGTAATTTGCTACGAGTCAGGTTGCGAAGGCTACGGCTATATACTGACCCGAGTAATCGAATGAGACCATTATTTTGGCGATCGGACAATAACTTCGGCTAAGATTACCGTGAATGTCAAAATGAATGCCATTTCGTGATCAGCGTGCCCCAATTGACCTGTCACCACATTGTGAAGCGAATCGCTACTCGACGCTGAATTCGAATCCGAATCCGTCGCTAACTTCATGGACATGCGGGGGGAATCACGATTGAGGGCGCCTCTCCTGGGCGTCTGGACACCGAAGGTGCCACTCTCGAGTGCAAGTGGCGCCCCTTGAGTCGTGAGTGCCGGCGGCACCCCTTTAGATCGGACAATATGCCTCTTTTAGACCGGAGATAGCGACCCCAACTGTGCCTCCCCCGAAAATATAAGTTTTCTGACCTGCCCGAGGTGTTCACTAAGACAAAGTTGGCAAGGCTCAGCCTCCTTTGACTACCCCCCCCCCCCCCCATTTCGAAAGCGCACCGAAAGCGCAATTTTACCCATATTTTTCACAGATAGTCATACCAAGTATGCATTTTTATGCTGGGATTATATTTGCGTTTCTTTATTCTTTTTAAAATAATAACTAAGGTCTTGCAAAAAAAGGTCTCTCAAAAATGGCTGCCCCGGCCCCGCCGAGGCAACTTTGAGGTTGCCCCGGCCGCAGCCGGGGCTGCCCTATAGGATTCTCCACCCATGCACAAGGCAAACAAATTAGGCGAGAACCAAACAGCATTATTTTAGTAAGGCAATACATTAATCCCATCACCGAATAACTAACTTTATCACCGTAAATGACTTAAAATCACCAAAACGTCACAACATATTGAGGATTTCGGGCTTCGGCCGATGGACTTCTTTAAAAATATGTAAACTGGCTCCAAGGGTTAGGTTAAGTGAGGTTAGGTGAGGTGAGGTGAGGTGAGGTGAGGTGAGGTGAGGTGAGGTGAGGTGAGGTGAGGTTAGGTGAGGTGAGGTGAGGTGAGGTTAGGTTAGGTTAGGATAAAAGTTTGAGAAATAAATGGTGATGCTTTAAAGGAAATAGTTCACCTTCAACATGAGGTTTTGAACTGAAATAGCAGTTTTGTAGCCAGTGTTGAGAAATCCTTATCTGCAACTTTTCTTGGCTGAAAAGACTCCAGCCGAAGATATTTGACTTTTTGACGAAGGAATGCGGCGCATATATGATGTACCGTACCGTCTGAAAGTGCCAGCACAGCCAGGGAGCATGCGCAGACCAATAACGCACACCATAAAATTAATAATTTACGACCTTCTGTCCTGAATTGGCGCGATGTAGGACCATTTTTGAAAAGAAAAAAAGAAACTGTATTACAAAATATAATACAATCGTGTTCTGAAAAATTTCCCGAAGGTGAACTATTTCCTTTAACATGGAAGTCAATGAGAAAGTGGTCATTTCGGTGATGGATTAATCCTCTCCCTACAGGAGTTTTTTTTTCACTTTCGCCCTACGGGGGGGGTCTGACAGGCCCCCCTGTTAACTTCCAAACCAAGTAACTTTGAGCAATGCGGTAAAAACCAGCATGTTGCCTGTCAAGAGAGGAATCTAACAGTATGCAAATATTAGGTTTCAGGTCAACGGGTGACCTTCCAGGTCAAGTGAATGACCTCGGACTTACCACGTCCGGAACAGAGATTTTGCCATGCAGAAAACCTCAAAATTAGAAATGGATAAATGTAAATAAAAAGGCATGTTCCTAGACCAGTTTTGGCTCAGAAATACAAAAAAAGTAATTATTTGTTCGTATCTTGTCAAAAAAAGTAAAAAAACATTATTTAAAAAAATGCCGTCATCAGTTTCTTACACTTAGAGAGCTATCACTCAGTCAAAAATGAAGATATTGCTTTGAAATTTGGTATGGGTATTGTCCATACTCAGTACTCTCACATGAATTCCGGTTTTTCTAATATCTTTGAAAATTTTGATTTTGTGGGGATTAAAAAAAAAAAATAGGGGTCAAAACCCCAAAATTTTGAAAATCCGAGATCGCCATTTTAAAGAGAATGCTATTTTGTATCTTTGGTGAATTGCGTTTGCAATTTGTTTCAAAACTCTGTTTTCTACGATTTTGCAAATATTTATCATTTTTTACCAACATGACGTCATCAAAACATGATTATCTCCAAAACTACTCAACCAATTTCAATTAAAGTTTTACAGCCTACGTATAATTGTTTTAAAACTCAACTACCAAAAATTTCAGCAAGATGCATTGCATGTGTAAAAAGTTATTCAAGAAAACCCTCAGGGTTCTGTCAGGCCCCCCCCCCCCCCCCCCCCCCGTAGGGCGAGGGTTAATACCCTGCCTTTTAGGAATAATAAAAGACGTACGTAAAATTAGCAGCTGATTGATATTGCCCAATCTATAATTTTGAGGCCCGTCGCCTCAAAATTGCCTGAAACTTGACAGGTAGGTCCTCCTTGCCACGCTAAACACGAAAAACGTAAAATTATCCTGAAATACGGGCTACTTTTAAAGTTATAACGTTTTAAGTTTTGAATGTCTGTCAGTTGAATATCTGGCTAACTTGACGCGGAAAGCTTCCAATTCCTGCGCAGTCGTTTCAAAATAAAGGAAGACAGACATTCAAAACTTAAACAAATCCATAACTCTGAAAGTACCCCGTGTTCCAGGCTAATCTTACGTTTTTCGTGTTCAGCGTGGCAAGGAGGGCCTACCTGCCAAGTTTCAGGTGATTCTGAGGCGACGGGACTCAAAACTGTAGATCTCTAAAACGGTATAACTCTGAAAGTAGCCCGCGTTCTAGACTAATTTTAGGGTTTTCGTGTTCAGCGTGGCAAGGAGGACGTACCTGCCAAGTTTCAGGAAATTCTGCGGCTACGTGCCTCAAATTTTAGATTGCCCAATAGATTGATGCTACTGAGCAATATCAATCTACTGCTAATTTGACGTAGCTGAATAAAAGAGACAAATATGACGCAGCTATGTCAAATATGTACATTTATTTTGCCCTTGTATATTGCTTTCAATATTTATGCTGTTTTCACATGCGTTTTTGTTTGATTGATGTTGGACTAGGCTATTCTCTTTTAAAATGACTTTTACTGATGTGGCCCTCTACTTTTCAACACCATGACCAGGTATATCTTGTGAAAATAATGTTTGTCTGGCTAAAAATTGAAGGTTGTGGTAAATTAATCCTAAATTTAAACTCATATGATTTGGGTCTATGATTATTTGTGGTCTTTTTCCAGCTCAGGATGATTGGTATGCCTTCACGTCTTTCACACACCAAAATATGTATAATATTGTTCAAGTTCTTCATTATGTGTCAATTTCACCAGCATATTTTAGCTCAAAATGTAATATAACTTTTGCCAACCGCGTAAGGGTGCACTCTAATGTTAAATGTGTGACCTATCCAGAACTAAGCCCAATGTAAAATATGCTACACTCAATCTTGTTTTGCTCATGTTTTTATGTTAACACCTATAGATTGCCATTTTGTGGGTGTCTGAAATTGACAAAAATGTTACCCGTTTGTCAGTAGGTAGTGTTGTTCTATAGTGTTTATGACCCAACTGAATATGACCCTACACCCCTGGGTACCTACATAGTCTTTCTCAGTAATTTTGGGATAACATGTTGTACTACCTATTGTTGGATTTTAAATGTTATTTTATGACAAACTTTACTAACATTTTAAAGTTTGTCCTTTTCTGTGTTCATATATTTATTACTTGTTTTGTTATGATTGTTATTGAAAATTCCTTTGGTGAAAAAATCCTTTAGTTTTGCGTATCATTTACTGTATTTATTTACTTGGGTAGGCATTCACTGGCAATGTTGGGGTTGCAATATTAATGATTGGGGTTGTAGTTTTTGAGGATGCAGTTGTAGCTACAACCTCAAAAGTATATAAAGTTCCGCATGTGCGTATAACACCGTCTAAGATATACTCAGTGCTCTTCTCAGTTGCTTCTCGGCAACTCTCAACTCGAGCTCAACGCTGCTTGGTCCGTGTCCACACCGGGCACATTTCGTGAGGACAACACTATTTACACCGCAAGTCTTGGCTACGCGCGCTTTCTCGTGTTTTGCGACTATGATGCGCCATTAACGTATTTCAATTTCATGACCGTGATTATTTGGGCCTTCAAGCCTTGGCCTTGAGTATTTTGTTCGTACCACACCGTGTTCCAGCCATTTCAATTTGTCGTCTTGTAACAGGTTAGTGGCTTGTTGGTCACCAAAGGTTAAAAATACATTTTGTTTTGGTCACATACATACTAAAGTACTTCTTCAGTTTTCTACTGCCCAGTGTCCTAGCATTGGTAAATTTGGGTGGGGAATGACACCCTATGGATACTGTTTTTCCGCTCTCTTTCCCGAGTTTTACTAGGATTTTCAACTCCTTATTTTAAAATGTATTGGATAATTGGAATGCTCACTGATTAATGGATGTAATAATGGGGACAGCCTGTGTAGGGAAAGGGGTAATAATTGGCATAGGCACCTAATAACTAATTCTGGTGAGCAGGTAATTGGATATTAATAAAACAGTGCATATGTTATTTGGTTGAATTTTCCGCTCTTTATGTTTATTTTAGCCAGAATGTTCCACTCCGCACTCCAGCTCCAAAGCAATCCTAGTACCCTGCTACTGCCTGTGTACTAGTTAGGGCACATAGCATTGTCTCTTGGCCCTTTATTACCATACAGCCTAATATGTAACTGCCATGAATATAATCCTATTTGTAATTATGTACTATTTTTTTCTGAGAAAATGTACTACGCTACCAGCAAAAGTAAAATTCCCACCCTCACGTTATTACCATGAATATACTACTTACTACCTGTAATTATGTACTCAATTTTTCCAAGAAAATGTACTCAGCATACCAGCAAAAAAAGTAAATTGCCAACCCTGCCCCAGCGCCGCGCGGGTTAAGGCATTCATCTCGAACCAATATCAGCGATCGAAGAGGGTGAAATCTCTGAAATGTGAGGGGGACAGTTATCATTGTTACCCATCCCCCCAGGCTAAAAAGTGGGACATGTGTCCCCCGCCCCCCTTCCCTACGCATGGTCGTGAAATAGTTATTGTCCCAACTTTAAGGCATTCATCTCAAACCAATATCAGTGATCGATGAGGGTAAATCGCTCAAAAGTGTGTGTGTGTGGGGGGGGGGGCATTTATCATTACTGCCCCCCCCCCCCCCCCCCAGCCTCAAAGTGGGAGCCCATGTGGCTTCCCAGCCCCCGTTCCTACGCCTATGATTGTGAAGTTGTGAATTAATCATTATTCTGCCAACTTCATGGCATTCATATCAAACCAATATCAGTGATAGAAGAATTAGAAATCGCTCAAAAGTAGGGAGCAGTTAATATTGTTGGATCCCAGCCTAAAAAGTGAGGCCTTGGCCTCCCCAGCCCCCTGGTTCTTACACTTATGGGTTATGACCTATTGGTATTGCGGGGTTGTGAGTTCATCATTATTTTCGCAACTTTAAAGCATTCATATCGAACCAATATCAGTGATTGAAGAAGGTCGAGGAGAAATGTTCAAAAGTGTGGGGAGGGAGGCAATTAACATTGCTGCCCCCCCCCCCCCCCCCCCGCCTGAAAAGTGTGTGTGTGTGTGTGGGGGGGGGGGGCATGGCCCCACGGACCCCCGTTCCTACGCCTATGTTGGTATGTTCTTAACATGATTAAAAAATCATTTGCAAAAAAAAAAATCCAACCGGGCTTTGTGATTTATAAACCATTGCAAACGCCGTTTCGGCGTTGAAATCTCCCGTTGTAAACGTATTGGTGTTATCGTCCGGCAAAACACTTCTGATATTGCTATTGTTCTTCGTCATTTTACGGATCGGAAAGTGCAGTGGGTGACTTAAAGAGTACGTTTAAGTCCTTTTAGGGTTTCTAAGAGTGTAGGCAAGGACAGTCATACGGGTTTAAGTGGTGGGTTTTGGTGGCATTTACGCCAAAGCGCCTATCTACCTAATTAGGGATGTTTTATCACAGTAACTGACGGGAATTGAACACAATATTAAATCGGAACTCATTTAGATTGGAACTCGTTCACTGTTGGAAGTTGCATTGTCACCTAGCGCATCATCGAGCGATGTCTTAGAGAAAAATCGAGAGTGTATGCATGCATCTCAGATTTTGATGAAACTTTGTTCAGGGGGTAATTGGGGGCCCAGAACACGCCTGTGCAATTTTCATCTCACTCGGACCAACGGCTATGGAGATATAGCCTGCGGCATTTTCACCAGGTCAGACAAACTCAATTTTGTTTTTGATTTTTTTAGACCAATTTGGGTTGGTTAAATTTAACAAACCTACATATATCATTCGACTCCGCTTAAGCTGAAGAACATTCTGGTATTTTTTTTGTTCTCGTGTAACTCAAATTTGTTATTTCGAGTGACTTTCGCTAGCCTTGCGTGACCTTGACAAAAGGGCAATTTTTTTTTGCTTTTAAAATTGACCTCAGGGCGTCATCTGGTCAGACTGGTAGTGTGCAAAAAATGGCGGATAGGTGTTTTCTATAAATGCCATTATTTTCCGTCCAAGCAATAGCCCTCGCCCTGATGTGGGTGAGTCATGTTTACCCCCTCTTAGGTTTTTCGCGAATAACGAGAAAACGGCGGCGTGCAGCGCCGCCAAATATGGCACAACTATTTGGGCATTAATTACCCACATTTTGTGAAAGTTTTAACTTCAGGTCATCACAGGTCAGGTCACCAGGTCACGTCAAGTGACCTTACCTCCAAAAATGTTTGTGGTCGTGTCAAAGCCACAGTGTTTGTCAGAGAGCTTCGAAACTTGCAGGATTTCATAAGGTCACAAGTACCTACAATTCATTTATCTCGGATTTTGTTGTATCAGTCACCTAAAGCAGGTCAATTTCGTGACCTCCTCCTTATAAGTCGATGGGAAATATACAAATGCTTCCTATTCAGAGAATATGCTTTTGATCAGGCCAATTCTTTCAGAATCACGTTATTTTAGCTAATTATTGATATACTTATTGATTGATTGATATACTTATTGATATTGATTATATTATTGAAATACAGGTGCAATTGTAGCTCTGTGACCTCTGCAAGGTCAGCTGAGGTAATCTCGGGTCACCATCACTTTTTTGTCAATCACTATTGATATAATACATATATAGACGTGCAAAAACACCACTGTGTTTGTCTCGTCGAGTTGCGTCGCCTCATGTGCAACATGACCTACCTGGGTCACCAAATGACCTTGACCTGAGGTCATTTTTTTAAGTTGACCTAATCAGGGCACCATTAATATGTTTCGAAGTGTCTTGGCAAGGCAAAAAATGTTGGCGTTAAAATTACCGCCATATGTCTAACCAATACAAAAATATTTATTAAAACTTTTTTTTTGGAAAAAATGACCTCGTGACCTTTGGTGACCTCTGGTGTCTAAACTATGACTTGAGCTTAAACTTGACACCTACGGCGATTTAATTTTGCATAAGCTTTCGGTTGCTTTTTCCATTTGTTCCTAGCTATCATAGATCCCGATATATCTGAGGGTTTGTGGAGCAAAGTCCTATACTTGGAAAATGTGACCTTTGATGACCTCTGGTGACCTCAATATTGAGCTGAGCCAAATCATCCCTCGAATAAACCTCGAAGTAACCTCGAATCGCCTTGTCAAGAGCTTTCAATTTTGTTTCTTCTTCTCGCAACTTCATAACCCTTTTAGTTTTCGAGTTAGAGGGGGGGGGGATTTTGACCCCCCACTAGGTCGAAGTTGTTTCAGAGGTACACCGGGATTTGGCTCAACTCAATATCAAGGTCACCAAAGGTCAAAAGGACTCGACGAGACAAACACAGTAGTGTCATTTGCACGTCTATAGGAAAATATTTTGTTTGTCTGTTAGTTATCGTCAAATATTTGCACGTCAATGGGAAATATACAAATGCTTCCTATTTCAAGGATATGCATGATATTAGTCCAATTACTTCTGGATCATGATATTATGGGATATTCTCGATGATCCAAGTGTAAGTTTTGTTCAGTGACCCCTATGGTATCATTTGAAGTCATGTGAGGTCACCATCACTTTTTTGTCAATAACTCCCGACATAATGAAGATAGATAAGTAAAACAGACAGCAATGTGTTTGTCTCGTCGAGGCACGTCTTACCACATGCAACATGCCCGATTTAGGTCACCACTTGACCTTGACCTGAGGTGATTTTGTTTTAGTTGACTTAACAAGGTCACCATGTATATCATTCGAAGTGCCTTGACGAGATAAACACAATGGAGTAAACAGTTTTCCGTTATCTCTATTAAGTAAAAAGTGAATAGCAAAAAACTATTTTGTAAAAAAAAAACCTTTTTTGACCTCTGGAGCCTCAATCATTGGCCTGAGATCAATTTTGAGGCACCTGGTCGATTGCAAATTTTACTGGCTGTCGTTTGCTTTGTTCCGTTTGTTTCTATCTAGCACAGTTTCCGAGATATATGGGAATTTCTGGAGCAAAGTCCTAAAACAGGAAAAACTGGAAAATTTGACCTCTGATGACCTCTGGTGACCTGAATTTTGACCTGACCTAAAACAATACTAAAATACTTTCGATAGAACTTGTATCAAGCTATCAAATGACGCTTTCCGCTTGTCACTACGTAGCGTAGTTTTCAAGATCTCACGGGGGGGGCGGAAATCAGCCCCCCCCCCCCCTGCAGTTCGTGTTCGGCGCAAAACCCCTGCAGTGCGCGGGTTAAGAATAAAAACAAACAGAAAAAAATGAAATGGCATTGCAGATATTGCTTAGCATGCGGTTGGAGAACAGATATAAGCCGGAGTCCGAGTCAGAGTCGATTTTGTCAGGCCGGAGTCGGAGACGGAGTTGCTAAAATTACAGGGTCCTAGGATTGCTTTGGAGGTAGGGTGCAGAGTGGAAAATTCTGGCTAAAAATAAGCATAAAGAGTGGAAAATTCAACCAAAACATACCTATCTACTTGACTATCAATACCCAATTACTCGCTCACTAGTTATTTGCTAGGACACTGTAAAATTATGTTGACTCTGCAGCCCTGGTTCTAGGGCAAAGAAAAAGAAAAGAAACTTCAAAGAACTTCCAAAGAAACTTCACAATTTCAAAATATGAAAACATTTTGAATTTTTAGCAAATTCAAAAACTAACAGTACCATCTTGTAGAGTATATCATAACCATTCCAATAATATAACAAATCAATATTGAGTCATAAATTCCCGGAGATATGGGCTGTCTCAAAAATTGATGTCAACATTGACCTCCGGTTAAAGTCAAAAAATGCTTGAAAGAGGTCATATTGCATGACATTCAATGTGTCTCGACGAGAAGAGCAGAATGGCATTTACCATATCTCTCTACCTTGATTCATTCAAAAGTTATTGGCAAATAACTTATTTAAAAAAAATAGCACATAAAATTGAAAAATTTGACTTAATGTATAGATCATAGGCGTACACAAGGGGGGGGGGGGCAAACAGGCAATTGCCCCTCCCCTCAAGGTTTGTATGTGGTAAAAAATGAATTATTTTTTATTTTTTAAGAGAAAAATGGTGAAAATATGCCCTTTTAAAAATATAGTGGGCCAAATCCGGTGATTTTTTTGGTGGGGCTACTTTATGACCCCCTGAGCAAAAATTGTCCCCTCCTGGAGTAAATCCTGGGTACGCCACTGTTATAGATAGAACCACATTAATTTTATTTCATTATTTGAAAGATAATTGATCAATCATTAAATTGTGATGGTCAAAGGTTAGAATTTTGATGTACTAGGAGGGGTCACCAAAAATGTTTGAAAATTTCAGAAGATGACAAATTACAAAATGTTGCAATTTCTGAAAAGTCTAAACTCTAACAGTACCATCTTGTATAATGGCTCATTGATATTCCAATGATATATGACAAATGTATATTGCGTCATAAAGTCTCTGCGATATAGGCGGATAAAGATTGACCTGCAGTGACCATGCAAAAATGACTGATGCAGTATCTCCTGAACCACTGCTTGGATCACCATAAAACTTTCACAGCTCGTTTTAGCTCCACAGATCACCATATAGACCAATTTTGGTCAAAATCGGTCACATGAGGGTGTCGCCCTTCAGTCGATTTATTGTGGAATGCTCCAGGTGGCAAGGACAGTACCAACACACTGAAGCACCAATGGACTGTTACATATATCATGCAGATTACAGTATTTTGAAGTGACTGATGAGTGGACTTTAGGTACCCTGCCTGCTACATCAAACAATATGTTAAGATTGCATCCCCCTTAAGTATTTAGTAGACCTATTTATGGTTTGAAATTGTTTAGGAATAATACAATCACATTATAATCACAGACGTGGCTAACTCCAAAGAAACCTGCCAAGTAAAAAGAGCACAGGATGCTGGAGAAGCTGGTCCATATGGGTATCGGTTAACATCAGCAAACTGAAAATGTTCTGTCTGATTTACGATCACTATCACTATGGCAGATTCCCACACACTCACCTTTGGCTTTGTGAGAGTAAATATGTTGAATTTATTAATGTCTCTGAAAAGCCTGATGGCCTATCATATGCGACGACACAAATATAAACACAAAACGAATACGAGTACAGCCCCTAATCTCTATGGCCTTGCAAGTACGGCCTTCCCCCACCACGGTGGACGTGGACGAATGCAGGTGGGTGCCATCCCAGGATTCCCCATGTATCGGCTGCCGAGCGGCTAAACATTATAGATGACGTCACTGGTGCTGTCCAATCGTGGCCACGGCCAGCCCCGTCGCGGCAGCTGCGCTTTCGAGCGTTTTGCGGTCTTTTGACGGGTGTTGTCGAGCGGCAATTTGAAGTCATCGCCGTTAGATCAGTAAGTTAGGTAGTTAGGTTGCAAGTCTATGCTTTTTTTCTTTTTCTTTTTTAAAGCATAAGACTGTCCCACCTTTGTGAAAGTTGTCGAATCACACTTAATTGTATGTCTACATGTCAGGCGAGGTCAGCTGAACATGCTCGTGAACTTTTTTCCTAAAAAATGCTTATCTTGGAAGATATTCAACTTTTAGTTTTAAACGAAATGTTGGGTTGGTGTCGTCATATGATATTTTTTAATAACAGGGAAATCCTTTGTGCTGCCAAACTATATGGCACAATTTTTGTCGACATCTATTGCGCAGAAAAAGCGAACCACCCGGTGCCTAGATTGGCTTAGATTGCGAACGGGGATCGAGAAATGAAAGACGAAAATATTCCAAGGCAAGTCGACTATCATTACCAGTTGGGTAAAGAGACGACGCTGTCGGTTTAGAGTCCCTTTTCAAATGCACATGGGCGTTATTTTTTACAGATGTCGAAATCAAACTCGAGTATCTTTTTTATTAGATCATTGTGGTTGTTTTAACTGCTACCATACTTAAAGGAAATAGTTCACCTTCAACAATAGTTTTAAACTGAGATAGCAGTTTTGTAGCCCGTGTTGGGAAACCCCTATCTGCAAGTTTTCTTGACTGAAAAGACTCCAGCCGAATATATTTGAGTTTTTGGCGAAGGAATGCGGTGCTGGCGAAAGAATGTTGTACTGGTTTTAGCCCGGGCAGAGGCTAACCATCAGCCAATCAGCGTGCAGCTGGTGCTAGCAAGCGATCGCCGGCCGCCGGTTGGCACATCTCCAATGCGAGTCTATCTTTACGCGACTACTTTCGAATCTGATTGGCTGAACCATTGTTTACATTCGCGTGACGTCAGGACTCTGACTCAGAGAGTATGCATATAGTTTTGATACACAATACAAATTTACGGCCTTCTGTCCTGAATCGGCGCGATATAAGGCCATTTTTGACAATATAAAAAGAAATTGTATTACAAAATATAATCAAATCGTGTTGGGTAAAACAATTCCAAGGTGAACTATTTCCTTTAATTTCGATGCCTAGCCATACAAATGGTAATCTCAACTCAAATATAATGTTAAGGTGGTCCCTTTAGCCAAAACAATGCCATTTTTCGCCCCTCAGCCGGACCGGTACAGCGTATGCCCGTCTCGCCTCTCAGCCAGACCAGGGCAGCGTATGGCTGTCTCCCCCCCTCAGCCAGACCGGGGCACCGTATGGCCGTCTACCCAGGTCAGTCAGCCCGTCTCACCCAGGTCAGTCAGACCGGTGCAGCGTATGGCCGTCTCGCCAGTCGCCCCTCACACAGACCGGGCAGCACATGGCCGTCTCCCCTCAGCATGAATTAAAGGGAGGGATAATTGTCCGCGGTAAACGTAACATAACCGGATAATTATCTGCGGATCGTACCTTAGGCGCAATGCGCAATAGAAGTGCCACTTTTCTACTCGCTTACCCACGAGACGTGGGTAGTTACTACCCACGTGGTGACGTGGGTAGTTGTGGGTAGCACAAGCAATCATTTGGCTGAACTGGGTAGTTGGCGGGTAGTAGAATTTTTCACTTTCAAAAAAGGAAAGTTTTAAACCTTATTTCAGTGACTGCGCTTTCATTTCAGCAATACAATTCAAGTTTATTGCATGAATTTGCATAATTTAAAGGTTTTGCTTTAATTTTCTTCAATCCTAAAATAGTGCAATTTATTTTGAGGGTAGTTGTGGGTAGTTGACAGCTTATTTGAGCACATGAGTAGTGGTGGGTAGTTGAACAGTGTTTGCGGCGCGGCGCGGGTAGTCACAGGCCTAAAAAGTAGCAGCTGTAATGCGCAACTATTCGTATCCCGTTCGAAATATTCGCACCACACCGAGCCACGTGCGGGGACAGCCGTGTCGGACTAGAGCACCAGTGACGTCACGATAATTTTGGTGAGATTGGGGCGCTAAAATCCCCGGATGACTCTACCTCTCTTATACGGCCTTGGACGAATGGATCAGCGCGGAGCATAAACAGCATCCAAATAATAGGGTACAACGATAGGGCTCTCTTTTGTACCATCCCGTCAAACTTGCATTCAAAGTGACGACAATCACAATAAATCGGCAGTGGAGCAAAACAAAGAGAGAAAAAATACTTGCTAATGGCTAGCGAATCAGAAGATACTAGCACGAACATTATCCTGATTGACCTGTTTCTGATAAAAGTCGAAAGTTATTTTACTAACAACAGAAAACGAGTATTTATACAGACCTTGACAAGAAGCAAATTAAAATATTGACAGGCTATAATTTGACTAGAATATTGGCAGGCTAGAATTTGTATGACTATTGGACCAAATGACATCGATAAGATGCTAGATAATTTGTTATAAATAGCTGCGCCACTCAAGGTTACTTTACTAATAGCGCCACTAATGTCAAAGTGTTGAGGGCCAAAAGTGGTAGCCTTTGTTTGTTTTGTGAAATATGGAGCTTCTTACGTTATTTGAATATTTGACGCAATATAGATTAATCTTATAGAAGCGGGCGCCGGAGCGTCACATGCTTGATGCTAGTCTATTTCAATATGGTTCACTTATATTTAATTGTCATTAGTTTTATTGATCCCTCCTTTTGAAAAGCCTTGATATGTAAACAACACTGATAGCCATTTTGATTGTAGGTGAGGTAGGTTATTTTGGCTCGTTATTTTGTTTACTGTGCATGTGAGTAACTTTGCAAAGATTTTGTACATTTTGCTTTATCAGACACAGTTGAAGTCAGTTTTGAAAATCTGAATCAACCCTCTTCTCCAGCACTCAGCGGTGTCAATTTGTCAAAACGGTTTGGGGGGGGCGAACACACTGGCGGATCCAGCCTCTCTCTGTGGGGGGCATCTTATTGTGGCTAAAAGGTACCCCCCATTTGTTTTTGTCCTCTGCAGATTTGGGTGGGTCACCTTATTTTGGTATTCAAGCTTAAGAAATTAACTTGAAATTTACCAAAATTGATTTTGTGAATTTTTCTCTTTGAAAAAAATGAGTTTGTTTTTATTTTTGGGGTAAAAAACACAAACGTTCGTGAATCCGAGATAGCTATTTTGAATAGAATATCATTTCCTATCTTTAAAAAAATTGTGCAATTTGCTTTAAAACTCTATTTTCTATGATTGTTCAAACATTTAGCATTTTTCCACCAAAAATGCTATGACATGACATCAACATCATTATCTGAAGTTGAAGTAGTGGGCTGGTTTAGACCAAGGTCTATTCAGTGCCCACATCTTAGTTGGTGGAATACTATTAGGAAGTGGAGGAGGAATGAGGATAGCATCTTTGTGGCCCAGTAGCAGTCAAGCCTGTTTTTAAACTTGTGTGTGGTTTCTGCAGAATTCTCCCACATTACCACATTAATTGCATTGGAATTTGGTGAGAAGACGTAGAATTGATGCAGCATAAGGTACTAAAAGTTTGACGTTTATATTTATCATAGTTTTGAAAGTGTCCTGGGGCTGCTTGAATTGCATCTGCAGGTGTGCTGTTTTGTCTTATCATTGAAAGCAAGGGATACATACAAACTTCAAATTCAATCACTTGAGAAAAAAACTTATGTTTTCATGAACTTTTCTCCTAAGATCATTGTTTTTCACTTTCAGTGCAGAGCAGTGTTGGATTTTTTCATTTCATGACCTGGTCCCGGAGAGTAAAAATCCATAGGTGGAGAGTAAAATTGTATTGTCAGGCAAGTTGAGATTTTCATTTTTTTTTAATTATTTTATTTGGAAAGTAAAAAATCCTGATATGTAATAGATATTAAATCCTTGGGAGGAAAATTGAATTATATTTTAACTACAATGTCAGTAAGATCAGGTTTGAAAAGAGAGCAAATTTCCTGAGCAACTATGAAGAGAGCAAAATTCTTTGGACCCAAAAAGTCCAGAAAATGGCCAAATTCCAAGGCTGGTGCAGGGAACACCCGGGGGGCATACTTGTATTGAATTCCCTCCCAGATTACTGTGGGGGGAGGGGGCATTTGCCCCTGATGCCCCCTGTATCCGCCAGTGCCAGCAATTACCGCCAGGGGGAGCCCTCTACCAGACACTTAATTAATTTTTTTTCCCATTTTCCAAATTTGTATAAGCAATTGCGAAAGTTGTGTCATGCCGCGAAATTTGCCGTTTTTTACTGTGGATAGCTGGATTTTGACTGCTGCAAAGACAATTTTTACGATTTTACGATAAATTGGGAACGTGCGGGGGGCATACATACTTGTATTGAATGCCCCCCCCCCCCCCAATATTCCTGTGTGTGTGTGTGTGTGGGGGGGGGGGGGGCATTTGCCCCTGATGCCCCCTCCCCCTGGATCCGCCAGTGCCGAACAGGGACAGATCCAAGGGGAGCCTATCAGCGCCATGGCTTTACCGAAGCCACAAAAATCAGCTGAAAATTCACACATTTTAAAGAAATTCTAGGCAACTTGTACAAAGGACAGTATTTGTAATCCATTAATAATGCAAAAACAGACGAAATCTCATGAGTTTTGTAATTCTGTCGGACGGCCCCTCAAACCAACGTTTTGGGCCGGTCTGCATCCGCCAGAAGGCCCGAGTCTTTATTTGGAACCCTTACTCTTTTTTACTTTTTTTTAACCCTTACTTAGTAAAACGGCAATGTGAACCTGCCATTAATGGGGGGGGGGGGGGGGGGCAAATATCTCTCGCTGACTAATTTTCGCAATAGCTCAAAATCCAATAGCGATATCAACGTGAAACTTTGGGTACCTTCTCCTACACCAATTGTATGTCTTCTGTGCATAAATGAGGACATTTTGTTGAGAGAAAAAAAATCGAGATATAAATAATTTAGTGACGTCACAACACACGAGCTTGGCGAATCAAAAATCTGCTAAACTTTAAGAGTGCATACAAAGTCTATATTTTGAGCAAAATGCAATACAAAAGTCAGAAAATAGCAAATGGCAAGGGCTACGAAATAGATTCTCGAATTAGTGAAAACTTTGGTTGTTGACCCTTAAAAAATCATTTAAAAGAAATCAATAAAAAATATATCTTTGGAAAAATGCCCTAAAAATAAAACATTGCAAATATGTAAAAAATTCACCGGATTTCACATCTTTATACATAAAGAGGGGATTTTAAGAGATACGAAACCTTAGTAAAAGCTGGGTAGACTTTCTTTTGAAATAGGAAACATGCTAATTTGTTGCCCATTTCAGGCGGTTTGGGAGGCTTGGCCGCTTTGCCCCCTCTTGGATCCGCCAGCGGCCAAAAACATTTGGGGGGGGGAGCGGGTACCATTGGGGGGGGGGGGGGCGAGGGTGCCATTGGGGGGGGGGGGCGAACTCAACATGGGGGGGAGGCCGAGGGCCACCCCAAAAGTATATAAATCGACGCCTATGCCAGCGCTGGAGATCGCTTTCTGAGTCTGGTGGGGGTGGGGGGGGGGGGGGGGTCGTCTGGAGGGAGCCCACCAGAGACGGCCCACGCAATACAGGGGCCCCCGAGGTAGTGGCAAATCTAGTTTTTTTTTGTGGGGGGAAATTTTTTGGCTCCACTAAGGTTGTCACAAGTCAAAGGGGCCAAGCCGGTATTGGTAGGGCAGGCGTCACACTTCCGTACACAACACTGTAGGTAGTGTGACAAGCTGAACAAGTGGCAGGCGGTGCAGCCGGCTTGATGACGTCATTCGGAGGGTATTTAAAGGGACATTGCCACCTTTCTGAAAGTTGTCAAATATACGCCGGTTGTACCCGAAAATATGAAGTAAGTGCTGCTGAAAACGATGGGGGTATTTCTTTTCTCGAAAACTTCATTCAATTTATAATAATTAGGTTTTTTAAAATTTGGGTTGATGGCGTCATTATTGAGCTAAATAGAGCTTTAGATAAATCCTTTACGCTGCCAAAGTTTGGCACAATTTTTGTCAGACAATTCTGGCGATTCAAATACAAGCAGGTACCAGGTAAACTGTGTCGCACTCACTTGACCACCGAAGTCTTGTCACTGAAAGCCCCACATACCACACATCGAATTATTGGCATCGTTTGAAAATTGCATTAGAGTTTCACTTTATAGAAGTCTAGTTATCCTGATATAACCCACGGTAAATATAATACACCCAGCGATCGAGAAACGAAACGCGTAAATATCTCCAAGGTTTACCTTAAAACAAGTCGACTATCATCACCATTGGGTAAAGAGAGACGTCATCGGCTTTAAACCCCTATTCAAATACACGTGGGGTTTATTTGTTACAATTGTCAAGACCAAGCTCGAATTTCTTTTCGAATAGACCTATGTGGTTGTTTTAACTGCTACCCGACTTAATTTCAAAGCAAATCCAACAACATGGCTATCTCAACTCAAAACTAATGTTAAGGTGGGAATGTCCCTTTAATGGCGTAGGCCTGTTTACTACTCGATCAGACTTAATTGCGTAGGCCTTTTTACTACTCCATCGGACTTAATAGTGGGGTTATGTTAGGTTAAGTCTGCGTCATCAACCATTGGAACGGTCTACCAGAAGAAGTTGGCACAGCGCCCTCGACAAACGTGTTCGAACAAACTGGACAACCACTGGATGTTTAAACTAAGAGGAGAAACCTAAAAGCAGAGCGGGAAACCACAGGCCATCTTTGCCTATATCCTTTTCTGACATTCATAGTATAGTTAGGTTAGTTTAGGTACCATAGCCTTAACTAGCCTAACCTAACCTAACCCTGCCATTAAAGGGAATGTTTCACCTTTCTGGAAGTTGTCACATATATGCTGGTTGTAGTACAAAATATGAATTGCTGGTTGTAGTGCAAAATATGAAGTAAGTGCTGCTGAAAACGATGGTGATATTTGTTTTCTCGAAAACCTCACTTAACCCGCGCACTGTTCGGCTTTGCGCCGAACACGAACTGCAGGGGGGGGGGGGGGTGATTTCCGCTCCCCCTGAGATCTCGGAAACTACGCTACGTAGCGAGAAGCAGAAAACGGCATTTGATAGCTTGATACATGTTCTATCGAAAGTATTTCAGTATTGTTTTAGGTCAGGTCAAAATTGAGGTCACCAGAGGTCATCAAAGGTCAAATTTTCCAGTTTTTTCCTGTTTTAGGACATCGCTCCAGAAATTCCCATATATCTCAGAAACTATGCTAGTTAGAAATAAACCGAAAAGAGAAAACGCCAGCCAGTGAAATTTGCAATCGCTTAGGTGTCCTCAAATTTGATCTCAGGTCAAGATGTGAGGCTCCAGAGGTCAAAAGAAAAAAAAAATTTGTTTTTGCTAAATCGTTTTTCGCTATTAGCTTTTTATGAAATAAAGATAACGGAAAACTGTTTGCGTCATTGTGTTTATCTTGTCAAGGCGCTTTGAATGATATACATGGTGACCTTGTTAAGTTAACTTAAAAATTTGACCTCAGGTCAAGGTCAAGTGGTGAGACCCAATTAGGGCATGTTGCATATGGGAAAACGTGTCTTGACGAGACAAACACATTGCTGTCTGTTTTACTTCTCTATCTTCATTATGTCGGTAGTTATTGATACAAAGGTGATGGTGACCTCACATGACCTTAAATGACCCAATAGGGGTCACTGAACAAAACTTACACTTGGATCATCAAGAATATCCTATAATAACATGATCCAGAAGTAATTGGACTAATATCATGCATATCCTTAGGTTTTGTATATTTCCCCATTGACTTATTATGGGGAGGTTACGAAATTGACCTGACCTTAGGTCACCGATATCAAAATTCCGAGATATACGAATTGTAAGTACGTATGCCCTCATGTGATCCTGTAAGTTTCAAACTGATCGGTGAAAACTCTGGCTTTGGCACAACTGCAAACATTTTTGGAGGTGGGGTCACTTGACCTGGTCTGGTGACCTGACCTGAGATGACCCTAGGTTATTTTTTTCTTTCAAAGTGTGCGCAATTGATGTCGTGACAGGTGTGCGAAAACCCGGTGGCGCTGCGCGCCGCCGTTTTTTCGCTATCTTTGAAAAACCTGAGGGGGGGGGGGGGGCGGAAATCACCCCCCTGCAGTGCGCGGGTTAACCCGCGCACTGCAAGACGGTGGAAAATTAAGTTGATTTCCGCCCCCCCCCCCCCCCCCCCCTCAGGTTTTCCAAAGATAGCGAAAAACGGCGGCGCGAAGCGCCGCCGGGTTTTGGTACACCTGTTAGGACATCAATTGCGCACACTTTGAAAGAAAAAACTATCCTCGGGTCATCTCAGGTCAGGTCACCAGACCAGGTCAAGTGACCCAACCTCCAAAAATGTTTGCAGTTGTGCCAAAGCCAGAGTTTTTCACCGATCAGTTTGAAACTTACAGGATGTCATGAGGGCATAGGTACTTACAATTCGTGTATCTCGGATTTTGATATCGGTGACTTAAGGTCAGGTCAATTTCGTACCTCCCCATAACAAGTTAATGGGGAAATATACAAATGCTTCCTATTTCAAGGATATGTATGATATTAGTCCAATTACTTCTGGATGATGTTATTATAGGATATTCTTGATGATCCAAGTGTAATTTTTGTTCAGTGACCCCTATTGGGTCATTTGAGGTCATGCGAGGTCACCATCACTTTTTTTTTGGTCAATAACTCCCGACATAATGAAGATAGAGAAGTAAAACAGACATCAATGTGTTTGTGTCGCCGAGACACGTCTTCCCATATGCAACATGCCCTACTTGGGTCACCACTTGACCTTGACATGAGGTCAGATTGTTAAGTTGACTTAACAAGGTCACCATATATATAATTCGAAGCGCCTTGACAAGATAAACACAATGGCGTAAACAGTTTTCCGTTATCTTTATTAAGTAAACAGTTAATAGCAAAATACGATTTAGCAAAAAAACAGCATTTTTTCCCCTTTTTGACCTCTGGAGCCTCAAATATTGACCCGAGATAAAATCTGAGGACACCGTAGCGATTGCAAATTTCACTGGCTGGCGTTTGCTTTTTTCCGTTTGTTTCTAACTAGTATCGTTTCTGAGATATATGGGAATTTCTGGAGCGATGTCCTAAAACAGGAAAAAAAACCTGGAAAACTTGACCTTTGATGACTTCTGGTGATCTCACTTTTTACCTGATATTCCTTAGAACATGTATGGAGCTATCAAATGCCTTTTTCCGCTTCTCGCTACGTAGCGTAATTTTCGAGATCTCAGGGGGGGGGGGGGGCGGAAATCAACCCCCCTGCAGTTCGTGTTCAGCGGTGCGCGGGTTAACTTCTAAAAATTTAGTTTTTAATATTTGGTTTGATGACGTCATATTGAGCTATAGACTGCCACTGATTGGCTGACAAAGTGGGATTGGCTGAAAAAGTGTGTCAGCCAATCAGCGGCTGGATCACCAGCCTGGAGTCATTTTGCAAATGGTAAATTAAATTGGTTAAAAGCTGTTAACTTTTGGGAAACATGACCTTAGTAATTAAGACATTTAAATAATGGCCCAAGATAATGGCCATCTCAGTTAAAAACTAATACAAAGGTAAAACATTCCCTTTAAGTATGATCAAGTAGTAAACAGGCCTACACCATTAAGTCTGATTGAGTAGTAAACAGAGGCCTGTTCACGGTGTCTGCGGCCGCCGCGGCTCCCGCGGCCAAGAGGCGGAGCTTAATTTGAACAATATTGAACACTTTTGCGGCCGCTGATGACGTCCGATAAATGGCGCGTGTAGCGTTCGCAACGAATAGGTAATTTCATGGAAACCCTCAATGTTTTCTAAAACCACTCAACTACATGAATATTTACGAGTCACTACGAGTTTTCATTTTTTGGTCAAACAACCACCAGTGAGCTGCGTATCAACAAAACAGTGCGCAACCTTTGTCGGACGCGCGCCATTTATGTTGAAGTTCTTTTGCGGCTGCTCCCGAGCAACCGCAGGAGCCGCAGAGAGTAGAGTCTCTCCTCCCGGATCTGCTCTTTCGTGATTGGCTGACGAATAAGTCCCGCTCTTTTGGCCGCGGGAGCCGCGGCGGTCGCAGACCCCGTGCACAGGCTTCAGGCCTACGTCATTAAGTATACCCTCCGAATGATGTCATCAAGCCGACTGTACCGCCCACCACTTGTTCAGCTTGTCATACTACCTACAGTGTTGTGTACGGAAGTGTGACGCCTGCCCTACCAATACTGCCAAGCCCTCAAGAGGGGGTCATAGTCCAGTAATTTCACTTCCCCAGTTAATGGTGTTCTTGAGGTTATTAATAGAAGAAGACTATTATTACAACAGACAGAAAAGTGTACCAGTAATACCAAAGCTATGACATCACCAAAAACGATACATAATTGAAGTTTGAACCTGACCTAACCTTTACAGCAATTACGGTTGCAGTGTCCCACGTTTAGAATGTTCCGCTCATATTCGCTCACTGCGCTGCAGCCCTAACGGAGGGCTGTCGCCTTCCCCCTAGACCATCTCATAGACAATACAAAAT
>JAXIVJ010008034.1:0-22500 GCA_036785665.1 Chirona hameri | reverse complement strand
GCTGACTCGTGGTGTATACGTTGTTCAGCCATTCGGCTGACTCGTGGTGTATACGTTGTTCAGACATTCGGCTGACTCTCGTGGTGTATACGTTGTTCAGCCATTCGGCTGACTCGTGGTGTATACGTTGTTCAGCCATTCGGCTGACTCGTGGTGTATACGTTGTTCAGCCATTCGGCTGACTCGTGGTGTATACGTTGTTCAGCCATTCGGCTGACTCGTGGTGTATACGTTGTTCAGCCATTCGGCTGACTCGTGGTGTATACGTTGTTCAGCCATTCGGCTGACTCGTGGTGTATACGTTGTTCAGCCATTCGGCTGACTCGTGGTGTATACGTTGTTCAGCCATTCGGCTGGCTCGTGGTGTATACGTTGTTCAGCCATTCGGCTGACTCGTGGTGTATACGTTGTTCAGCCATTCGGCTGACTCGTGGTGTATACGTTGTTCAGCCATTCGGCTGACTCGTGGTGTATACGTTGTTCAGCCATTCGGCTGACTCGTGGTGTATACGTTGTTCAGCCATTCGGCTGACTCGTGGTGTATACGTTGTTCAGACATTCGGCTGACTCTCGTGGTGTATACGTTGTTCAGCCATTCGGCTGACTCGTGGTGTATACGTTGTTCAGCCATTCGGCTGACTCGTGGTGTATACGTTGTTCAGACATTCGGCTGACTCTCGCGGTGTATACGTTGTTGACCTTTCCCCAGACGTAAGCGGGCCCTGTACGACGATCGCGGCTGCCTGGTGAAGAGCGGCCAGAACGTGTGCGACTGTCTGCAGCCCGACTGTCCCGGCTGCCACTTCCCCTGCGCCAAGTGCCGCTCACCCATGTGTGGACACGAGTGCAGGTCAGTCCGCAGGGGTCAGCACACTGCCATCTCGTAGTAACGAAATGGTTGCTGTGAACAAAACAGTCGTATACGCATAAGCCTCATCGTCTCGTCGTCGAGACGACACACGGCGAGATGTTTAAACGACACACGATGCTGTCGTAAAATCCCAGTAACAACAGACAGGGTATCCAAATGGCTTGATGAGTAAGCAACAAACCAAAAAAGTGTTCCTGGAGTTCCTCTAATCAACGAAAGTAAGATATCGTTAATAGTTGAGGTATCGATAATACTGATAATAACGGGGGTATCGTCTATCGATAATAACACCGGCGGGGTATCGCATGCAGTTTCATGTGATGCACGCAATATGCTATTTGAGCAGTTTTCCTATTATGTTTGCACGTTGTCACGGGATAAATTGATCTGCTACTCTGCTATCTGCTATCGATTGGAACGCCGACATTTTGTTTTCTTGTCATACAGGGTGAACCGTAAGTGGATGTACGACCAGGTGGAGATCGAGGGTACCGACAAGGTTCTGCGCAATCGGTTCCGGGAGTGATTCAACTCGGCTCGTACCGCCAACCGCGACCGTCCTCAACATATCTCTTGTGGCGTCTGTGTGTCGTGACATTTGTTCGAGATATTGATTTGGCCCTGACAAGCGAGTTGCGAAGGATCGCGTCACATTGTAGGACTGTATACGTGACTGGGACAGTGTGACGCGTCGGAGCCAAGTGTTCCACATTGATCAGTGTTTGCGATTGGGACTGTGAAGGCAGTGGGAGTCAGCACCAGCCGAGAGCGACATCTGAACATCAGCTAGTGATGGCGTCCAGCGGCGGCAGTGTGCCGACCGTGCTGCTCGGTCTGGAGGACGCGCCTCTCAGCCCCGCCGAGGAGAAACGCTCCGACATGACCGTCAGCCGGCTGGGCGGCCGGCCCGACTGGCCTAGCGCACCGCCCCCGCCCCCGCCCCCGTGCGACCGCTGCGGCCGGCCGCAGCCGTTGGTCGTTCAGATCTACGCTCCGATCGGGGCGTCCGCCTACCACCGCACGCTCTATGTGTTCGGCTGCGTGTCGCCGGAGTGCGCCAACGAGAGCGGCGCGTGGCGCTGTCTGCGCGCGCAGCAGCGGGCCGCGCCAGTGAAGGCAGCAGAGCCGGTGCCAGCAGCCCGAGCCGCCCCGGCAGCCGCCGCCGCCGCCGCCGCCGCCTGGCTCGATACAGCGGATGACTGGGGTGACGGTGAAGGAGACGGCTGGGGTGATGACGGCGGCGGCGACGCTGTGGATAATATCACCGGCGGGGGCAGAATCAACATCAACATCAACATCGCCGGTCGAGAGGGGGACGGCTTCACGGCGCTGACTCCAAAGCTGCAGGAGCTGGCCCTGGACGTCGACAACGCTAACCTGGCGGCCTCAGGCGACCCACCAGCCGCCTCTGCCGAGCTGGAGCCTGCCACAGAGGAGGGCGTCAGCCCAGAGCCAGTGGCGCCGCCTAGCGGCGACCTGCGTGCCCTGCTGATCGCCCGGGCGGCACCACCCAGCGGCACCGTTACCTTCCGTCCCTCCTACCTCAGCGTGGTGGAGGAGCCAACACCGCGCGCCGCTGTGTCGCATCACGAACTCGACCTGCTCCGGCAGTATCAGGCGCGCGAGGGCGTCAACATGGCTCAACTCTCCTCCCCCGCCCCCTCCGGCGGAGGAGGGACGGCTGGCGCGGCGGAGACCTACGAACGCGCCATTCCAGCGCATGGTGACAAGCTTCTGTACAAGTTAATCCAGCGTCTGGAGTTGTGCCCGAGCCAGGTGTTGCGTTACGGTCGGGACGGCGGCGCGCCGCTGCCGCTGGCGCCGCTGCCCGCCCAGTGGGCGCCGCGCTGCGGCCACTGCGGCGGCCCGACGGTGTTCGAGCTGCAGCTGCTGCCGACGCTGGTGTCCCGCCTGCGCGTGGCGGAGCCCGACGGGCAGGGCGAGCGAGCTGGGGTGCTGGAGTTCGGCACGGTGATTGTGTACACGTGTCGAGACAGCTGCTGGCGCGAGGGCGTCACTGTGCGGACAGAGACAGTGCTGGTCCAGGCGGAGATGCAGTGAAGGGGTGGCCAGTGGTCATCGATCTGGGGAGTCGCTTTGACCGCGAGACTGGGAGTGCCGTGCAGGGCGGGACGGGGAGTGGCATGTTTTGAAGGGATCAGAGCATTTGGGCGGATATCAGGGACTCGGGCAGGAGTGGCTTGCTTTTGCCAGACACCGCTTCCAGCGCTTTCATTCGCTTGCCACATCTCACCCGAGTGTATTGCAATACTATATTCGTTGGCATTCACGATTCAGTCAGCGATCAATAAATTGCCCATAGCCATACAACCCGCGCACCTGTATTCATAACTTAACCGGAATGTCACACATAGTATATAAGATATAACGTGTAAGCACCACGTGCACGTAACAAGTCACGGGCCGCCGTTTCACCCGGAGGACGGCGGCTCACTCCACTCGCGGCGGTCTTCAGAAGGCAGGCTGAATGTCCAGGAAGCGACAAACTCCGCCAGCTCAGAACCAGCTGCCGCTGAAGTTGGCCAGGAAAGACGGGCTCGGTTTGATCGTCTCCGCCTTCTTTGGCGACTCATGGGCCTGGAAACATGCACGTAGTCACCATCGCGCCCTTCCCACGCGCGACTGCCATTGGACAGTCAGCTGGCGAGCTATTCAATGATTCTAGAATAACCGGCAACGGCTTGGACCAAAAGGCAGTGGCTAAAAGCATGCAAAGGGATGAGATCAGTGCACAATCTGCCATCTCCCTAATCCCCCGCCAGCCTCCCACCTTATCGAGCCGTGCTGGGCAGGACGGCAGCGAACGGGGCAACCTCTCCAGGGGCGCCGAGTCGGGTACGGCGAGCAGACTGAAGCGGACGGGGCGGGCGGCCAGCGCCAGCAGGCCGTGTGGCTCCTGCTGACTGGCTATCGAGCCGCCCCAGCCGGCCCCGCCGCCCGCAGACCGAGCTGGGCCGCGGTCCACGCTCAGAGCGCCCAGGACTGACTGCGAGAGGGAGGGAGGGAGAGAGAGCAGTGTCAGCGGGAGAACACACTGCGGCACGCACATGCCAGTCAGCAGCGACCGGCTGTAAGACCGGCGAGGGAGATGATAGGTGGATACAGCCGACCACCAAGCAGAATTACAGACATGCAATATCGGGCTTGCCGCTTGGGACTGTCCGGTACATGATCTCGCCTAGTAGGAAGCACCCGAGCGCTCGTGGTATATGATATCGCCTAGTAGGAAGCACCCGAGCGCTCGTGGTACATGATCTCGCCTGGTAGGAAGCACCCGAGCGCTCGTCATTCTAAGACTACACGAATCTTGACAAAAAGCCCGAAGGAAACAAACGTTGCTGCTTGCACAAAATCCCTGCCCTATCTGAGGAAAGGCGGCATAACTTAACAGACCAACACCTCCCTCCCTAACGGTGCACCGGTCAAGACAGTGACAGAGACCCCAGCTCAGCTGCTGGTTACCTGTGACTGCTGTGTGAACTGCCGCAGGTACCTCAGCTACTGGTTACCTGTGACTGCTGTGTGAACTGCTGCAGGTACCTCAGCTGCTGGTTACCTGCGACTGCTGTGTGAACTGCAGCAGGTACCTCAGCTGATGGTTACCTGTGACTACTGTGTGAACTGCCGCAGGTACCTCAGCTGATGGTTACCTGTGACTGCTGTGTGAACTGCCGCAGGTACCTCAGCTGATGGTTACCTGTGACTGCTGTGTGAACTGCAGCAGGTACCTCAGCTGATGGTTACCTGTGACTGCTGTGTGAACTGCCGCAGGTACCTCAGCTGATGGTTACCTGCGACTGCTGTGTGAACTGCAGCAGGTACCTCAGCTGATGGTTACCTATGACTGCTGTGTGAACTGCCGCAGGTACCTCAGCTGATGGTTACCTGTGACTGCTGTGTGAACTGCCGCAGGTACTTCAGAGCGTGCGGCCAGCAGACGTTCAGGTCGAACGGGTCAATGTGCTCCTCAATCGCCTCACACGTGCTGCCAAGCTTCTTAGTCAGCTCCTGACAGGGACAGATAGATCGTATCAGTGTCTGTGATGTGCGGTACGCAGGCAGACACTCGCACGCACGCACACGCTCAGACACTCGCAAGAACGCACACGCTCAGAGACACGCACGCACACGCTCAGAGACACGCACGCACACGCTCAGAGACACGCACGCACGCACGCGCTCAGAGACACGCACGCACGCGCTCAGAGACACGCACGCACGCGCTCAGAGACATGCACGCACGCGCTCAGAGACACGCACGCACGCGCTCAGAGACACGCACGCACGCGCTCAGAGACACGCACGCACGCGCTCAGAGACACGCACGCACGCGCTCAGAGACACGCACGCACGCGCTCAGAGACACGCACGCACACGCTCAGAGACACGCACGCACGCGCTCAGAGACACGCACGCGCGCGCTCAGAGACACGCACGCACGCGCTCAGAGACACGCACGCACGCGCTCAGAGACACGCACGCACTTACACATTCATGGGACTTCTCAGACGGAATGTTCTGAATGGCTGCCAGTTAACGAAATCGAGCCCACGTCGCTAAGATAGCCAATATTTAAGCTCGACATTGTACCGACTGAGCTACATCGGCGGAGAAGTGACCAGAATGGTTAAGTAGATGGCTTTACTCTCATTCATGCTCTCGCTCCGGGCTGTGTCACGTCAATCCCCTCACTTAGTATAGCAGTACGTCCTTGACAATCGACACGGTCCGCGTAACACCAACATTAGGCGCCACCCAGCGATCACACCCACCTGATCGCGTGCGGACGCCAGCGTCTTCAGGAAGTGCACATCGACCAGCGCCTGGAGCGCCTGGTTCTGAGAGGGCGGTGTGACGTCACTGCCCGCCAAGTGTCGCCAGTAGACGTCCACCAGGCGGCGCACGCAGCACTGTACCAGCTGTCCCTGAACCTCCCTGGTGGCAGGGGAGGGCAGCGGAGGGTCAGCACCACACGGGGTGACAAGGGCACTGAGGTGGCGGCGCACGCAGCACTGCACCAGCTGTCCCTGAACCTCCCTGGTGGCAGGGGAGGGCAGCGGATGGGTCCACGGCGGGAGACAGCGGAGGACATGATATAGAGAGGTCTGATTATGACATGATGAGACTTAAGGGCGTCGAAACTGCCAATGTTCGCAAATTCTGACTGGTGCTTGGACGGTGCAATGGAATAGATACATAGTGCATGGTATCAATGCCATGACAAATACACTACAGACGATGATGAGTAACAGAGTGTAACTGCCAGAGCGCACGCGACTGGCCGCACCGCCAGTCGATCGGTCGCTGCCGCGCCGTATACGCACCTGCCCAGCGTCATGGATCCTAGCCGGTTGACGTCGGTGGAGAGCTGGTATAGAGCGGCAGAGAGCGAGAGCCGGGGACAGCGGGGCACGCGCACCACGGACTCCACCTGCTCCCCAGAGTCGGCCTCCTCCGTGATGGTGACCGCCGCCCACAGCTGGCCGGCAAACATGTCAGGTCAGGTCAGGTCAGGTCAGCACACAGCTGGCCGGCAAACAGGTCAGAGCAGGTCAGGGTAGGGCAGGGCAGCAGCTACCAGGTCAGGGCAGGTCAGGTCAGGGCAGGGCAGCAGCTACCAGGTCAGGGCAGGGCAGGTCAGGCCAGCAGCTACCATGTCAGGTCAGCAGCTACCATGTCAGGGCAGGGCAGGTCGGGTCAGGTCAGGTCAGCGGTTACCACCGGCAGTCAGGTCAGGTCACCTCAGGTCAGCGGTTACTGCCGCATACAGCTGCCACAAACACGCCAACTCCGGTCAGATAACGGCACCACTGGTTTCCGGACTGAAGTCAAGCCAGGTCGGGTCAGGTCACGGCCGATCACGGATGGGCGGTAAGTCGAGACGTTGCAGTTGAATGGCACGTCGTCACCAGTTCAGTTTCACCACACGCATCCCGATCACCCCTGCATCGCAACCCCCGGGAGCCCCACTCACGGCGAAGTCGCTGAGCTGGACATCTGAGGCGTTGCGCAGGGCGTCGGAGAGCTGGTCGTCCAGCCGGGCGGCGCGGGCCTCGCACCAGCGCCGCATCAGTGCCGGTCGGACACGCAGCAGCTGCTGGACCAGCTCCTCCCAGAGGGCGCGGCCTGCACCCGAGGGCTATAGACACAGACACAGAGGCAGTGAAGACACCGAACAAAGACACGGGTAGCAGTAGCAGCCTCCCCGCGGCAGAGCTGGTGTCCAATGAGCTCGGTCTGCACCGGAGGGCTATAGACACAGACACAGAGACAGTGAAGACACCGAACAAAGACACGGGTAGCAGTAGCAGTCTCCACGCGGCAGAGCTGGTGTCCAATGAGCTCGGTCTGCACCGGAGGGCTATAGACACAGACACAGAGACAGTGAAGACACCGAACAAAGACACGGGTAGCAGTAGCAGTCTCCACGCGGCAGAGCTGGTGTCCAATGAGCTCGGTCTGCACCGGAGGGCTATAGACACAGACACAGAGACAGTGAAGACACCGAACAAAGACACGGGTAGCAGTAGCAGTCTCCACGCGGCAGAACTGGCGTCCATTGGGCGCGGCCAATGGTCATCATAAGAATACGGATCAAATGACGACAACTAAGCACATTTCGGTTCATTCCTTCATATATCTATTTTGAAGTCGGGCTGTTTGTTTAGAGCTTCTAAGGATGAATTGGGCTCAAGGGCGCCGCAACTACCAATGCTATTTGGAGGCCTTGTCTACAGCTTCATTGGGGAAATGTCAGCATCTTTTGCAGCACCTGCCTCAATGAGACGGCTGTGCAGCTGGGCAGTGGCGGTGCCTACCTGTTTGCTGCGTGAGTTGGCATCGATACAGAGCGGTACGTGAGGACAGAGGTCGGTGATCCCACGAGGTACGCGTGTGAGCAGGACCGCCGCCGCCTCACGCTCCGTCCACCCGGCGAGACGCTCCAGCTCCGACAACAGTCTAGGGGGCACCGCAATGAAAGCAGCAGTAATTACACACCTCAAACACGGGTCATTACACGGAATCAAACAGCAGCTCCAATAGACACTGTCAAACTGTGAGCTGCAAGACAAATAAAGCATCATAAGACACGACGTTGGACCGTCTTGCTATGGGAGAAATCGCCAAACCGTTACCGTGTTCATGGCGGAGTTACCACCTCTGAACATGTCATCTGAACAATAGCATGCCTCATGCTCGATAAATGGACCTATAATTGTGAATGTATAACTCCCAGGCCAAATAACGAAAAACGCGACCCTGAGAACCCTTTCCGTCCATACAGACTGTCCAAACCCGACTCTTTGACCTGTCCAGCTGAGTCTGTCTCCTCTCTGAGAGTGTTCCCTGCATCCCCTCTGACCTGTCCAGCTGAGCCTGTGTCTCCTCTCTGAGAGTGTTCCCTGCATCCCCTCTGACCTGTCAAGCTGAGTCCGTGTCTCCTCTCTGAGAGTGTTCCCTGCATCCCCTCTGACCTGTCAAGCTGAGTCTGTGTCTCCTCTCTGAGAGTGTTCCCTGCATCCCCTCTGACCTGTCCAGCTGAGTCTGTGTCTCCTCTCTGAGTGTTCCCTGCATCCCCTCTGACCTGTCCAGCTGAGTCTGTGTCTCCTCTCTGAGAGTGTTCCCTGCATCCCCTCTGACCTGTCAAGCTGAGTCTGTGTCTCCTCTCTGAGAGTGTTCCCTGCATCCCCTCTGACCTGTCCAGCTGAGTCTGTGTCTCCTCTCTGAGAGTGTTCCCTGCATCCCCTCTGACCTGTCCAGCTGAGTCTGTGTCTCCTCTCTGAGTGTTCCCTGCATCCCCTCTGACCTGTCCAGCTGAGTCTGTGTCTCCTCTCTGAGAGTGTTCCCTGCATCCCCTCTGACCTGTCCAGCTGAGTCTGTGTCTCCTCTCTGAGAGTGTTCCCTGCATCCCCTCTGACCTGTCCAGCTGAGTCTGTGTCTCCTCTCTGAGAGTGTTCCCTGCATCCCCTCTGACCTGTCCAGCTGAGTATGTGTCTCCTCTCTGAAAGTGTTCCCTTCATCCCCTCTGACCTGTCCAGCTGAGCGCGGGTCTCCTCTCTGAGTGTTCCCTGCATCCCCTCTGACCTGCCCAGCTGAGTCTGTGTCTCCTCTCTGAGAGTGTTCCCTGCATCCCCTCTGACCTGTCCAGGTGAGTCTGTGTCTCCTCTCTGAGAGTGTTCCCTGCATCCCCTCTGACCTGTCAAGCTGAGCGCGGGTCTCCTCTCTGAGAGTGTTCCCTGCATCCCCTCTGACCTGTCAAGCTGAGCGCGGGTCTCCTCTCTGAGAGTGTTCCCTGCATCCCCTCTGACCTGTCCAGCTGAGTCTGTGTCTCCTCTCTGAGAGTGTTCCCTGCATCCCCTCTGACCTGTCCAGCTGAGTCTGTGTCTCCTCTCTGAGAGTGTTCCCTGCATCCCCTCTGACCTGTCAAGCTGAGTCTGTGTCTCCTCTCTGAGAGTGTTCCCTGCATCCCCTCTGACCTGTCAAGCTGAGTCTGAGTCTCCTCTCTGAGTGTTCCCTGCATCCCCTCTGACCTGTCCAGCTGAGTCTGTGTCTCCTCTCTGAGAGTGTTCCCTGCATCCCCTCTGACCTGTCAAGCTGAGTCTGAGTCTCCTCTCTGAGAGTGTTCCCTGCATCCCCTCTGACCTGTCAAGCTGAGTCTGAGTCTCCTCTCTGAGAGTGTTCCCTGCATCCCCTCTGACCTGTCAAGCTGAGTCTGAGTCTCCTCTCTGAGAGTGTTCCCTGCATCCCCTCTGACCTGTCAAGCTGAGTCTGAGTCTCCTTTCTGAGAGTGTTCCCTGCATCCCCTCTGACCTGTCTAGCTGAGTCTGTGTCTCCTCTCTGAGAGTGTTCCCTGCATCCCCTCTGACCTGTCCAGCTGAGTCTCTGTCTCCTCTCTGAGAGTGTTCCCTGCATCCCCTCTGACCTGTCAAGCTGAGTCCGTGTCTCCTCTCTGAGAGTGTTCCCTTCATCCCCTCTGACCTGTCCAGCTGAGTCTGTGTCTCCTCTCTGAGAGTGTTCCCTGCATCCCCTCTGACCTGTCAAGCTGAGTCCGTGTCTCCTCTCTGAGAGTGTTCCCTGCATCCCCTCTGACCTGTCCAGCTGAGTCTGTGTCTCCTCTCTGAGTGTTCCCTGCATCCCCTCTGACCTGTCCAGCTGAGTCTGTGTCTCCTCTCTGAGAGTGTTCCCTGCATCCCCTCTGACCTGTCCAGCTGAGTCTGTGTCTCCTCTCTTCTCTGAGAGTGTTCCCTGCATCCCCTCTGACCTGTCAAGCTGAGTCCGTGTCTCCTCTCTGAGAGTGTTCCCTGCATCCCCTCTGACCTGTCAAGCTGAGTCTGTGTCTCCTCTCTGAGAGTGTTCCCTGCATCCCCTCTGACCTGTCAAGCTGAGTCCGTGTCTCCTCTCTGAGTGTTCCCTGCATCCCCTCTGACCTGTCAAGCTGAGTCTGTGTCTCCTCTCTGAGAGTGTTCCCTGCATCCCCTCTGACCTGTCCAGCTGAGTCTGTGTCTCCTCTCTGAGAGTGTTCCCTGCATCCCCTCTGACCTGTCCAGCTGAGTGTGTCTCCTCTCTGAGAGTGTTCCCTGCATCCCCTCTGACCTGTCCAGCTGAGTCTGTGTCTCCTCTCTGAGAGTGTTCCCTGCATCCCCTCTGACCTGTCCAGCTGAGTCTGTGTCTCCTCTCTGAGAGTGTTCCCTGCATCCCCTCTGACCTGTCCAGCTGAGTCTGTGTCTCCTCTCTGAGAGTGTTCCCTGCATCCCCTCTGACCTGTCAAGCTGAGTCTGTGTCTCCTCTCTGAGAGTGTTCCCTGCATCCCCTCTGACCTGTCAAGCTGAGTCTGTGTCTCCTCTCTGAGTGTTCCCTGCATCCCCTCTGACCTGTCCAGCTGAGTCTGTGTCTCCTCTCTGAGTGGTCCCTGCATCCCCTCTGACCTGTCCAGCTGAGCGCGGGTCTCCTCTCTGAGAGTGTTCCCTGCATCCCCTCTGACCTGTCAAGCTGAGTCTGTGTCTCCTCTCTGAGTGTTCCCTGCATCCCCTCTGACCTGTCAAGCTGAGTCTGTGTCTCCTCTCTGAGAGTGTTCCCTGCATCCCCTCTGACCTGTCAAGCTGAGTCTGTGTCTCCTCTCTGAGTGTCCCCTGCATCCCCTCTGACCTGTCCAGCTGAGCGCGGGTCTCCTCTCTGAGAGTGTTCCCTGCATCCCCTCTGACCTGTCAAGCTGAGTCTGAGTCTCCTCTCTGAGAGTGTTCCCTGCATCCCCTCTGACCTGTCCAGCTGAGTCTGTGTCTCCTCTCTGAGAGTGTTCCCTGTATCCCCTCTGACCTGTCCAGCTGAGCGCGGGTCTCCTCTCTGAGAGTGTTCCCTGCATCCCCTCTGACCTGTCAAGCTGAGTCTGTGTCTCCTCTCTGAGAGTGTTCCCTGCATCCCCTCTGACCTGTCAAGCTGAGTCTGTGTCTCCTCTCTGAGAGTGTTCTCTGCATCCCCTCTGACCTGTCAAGCTGCTGAGTCTGTGTCTCCTCTCTGAGAGTGTTCCCTGCATCCCCTCTGACCTGTCAAGCTGAGTCTGTGTCTCCTCTCTGAGTGTTCCCTGCATCCCCTCTGACCTGTCCAGCTGAGTCTGTGTCTCCTCTCTGAGAGTGTTCCCTGCATCCCCTCTGACCTGTCAAGCTGAGTCTGTGTCTCCTCTCTGAGAGTGTTCCCTGCATCCCCTCTGACCTGTCAAGCTGAGTCTGTGCTCCTCTCCTCTCTGAGAGTGTTCCCTGCATCCCCTCTGACCTGTCAAGCTGAGTCTGTGTCTCCTCTCTGAGAGTGTTCCCTGCATCCCCTCTGACCTGTCAAGCTGAGCGCGGGTCTCCTCTCTGAGAGTGTTCCCTGCATCCCCTCTGACCTGTCAAGCTGAGCGCGGGTCTCCTCTCTGAGAGTGTTCCCTGCATCCCCTCTGACCTGTCCAGCTGAGTCTGTGTCTCCTCTCTGAGAGTGTTCCCTGCATCCCCTCTGACCTGTCAAGCTGAGTCTGTTTCTCCTCTCTGAGTGTTCCCTGCATCCCCTCTGACCTGTCAAGCTGAGTCTGTGTATCCTCTCTGACCTGTCAAGCTGAGCGCGGGTCTCCTCTCTGAGCGTCTCCGCCAGCCGGCCGCTGTCAGCCCACGGCTCGAAGGGTGGTGGCGCGGCCGGCCCGGCGGGACCAGCCGACAGCTCGCCCGGCCCGGCGCCTGGCCGGCCCGACTCTGGCCGCTCCATGTAGTGGCGCACGTCGGTCAGCAGGGTGTCGAGCCTGGCGTCCAGCGCGCCGCACAGCTCCTGTACTGGACCGCAGTGGCCGCGAGCCCGCAGCACGAGGCCTGTAGCAGAGGGGACAGAGAGAGAGGTGAGAGGACAGGTCAGATGGAGGGTGAACCGCGCCAGACAAAGTGATGCGGGGTCTTCCAATGACCGAATGCAAATTATACGGAACTGGGAGGAAAATGACATGACATGGAATAGATGTATAAACAATAGTTGCCGAAGAGAAAAGGTTGAAGAAAACTGAAATTAGCAAGTAATCCAGGCGGTCAAGGTAGGCCATGCTCACGCTCACCAGGCAGTGACTGCTGGTTCCTGTGTCGGTAGTTCATCCAGCCACTGGTGGACGGCGCCTCGTTCACATCGCTCCACCTGTAGTCGACAATGTCCACCGCCGACTTCAACCTACCGACAGAAAACCTCTGCTCAGTACTCAGCACGTACGGATGGCAGTCATTCAGTCTGATGATCGATAAATAGTATATAATCAACACTCCCTCTGTTTGTGTTGTCGGTTTGTTTATTGCAGTTTCAAGGCGCGCCGACTACTCCCGAGCCGAGCGCGAGGTTCTGCGCTCAACTTAGGAGGTTCTTAGGCGCTCAACTCCGTGTGAGAAAGACAATCCAAATAGCGAAAATAATGACGGCACCCTTACTCAAAATCACCACCTCTTAAAGCGGTTTGGGTTTTAAAAAGGTCAGAGACGCACGCTTACCTGTCCGCATCCTGCACAGTTTGTGCCAGTGAGTCGGTCAGAGCGCCGAACGCCGAGCTCAGACCGCTCCTGATGTGCTGCTCAGCCCGCGTGACGATCGCCTCGCGTGCAAACAGCTCCCAGATACTGCCAGAATGAAGAGACAGGCGTCACATGTCTGAAATAGCTCCCAAGTACCCTCGAATTCAGAGAAAGACATTCGATTTCCAGATCATCACTGCGGCACTGCCTGCCTCCAAAAAGACTACAGAAAGATAACAGGATGGTATGGTAGATATTCTAGCATTTATACCAATTTGAACACATACTAAGAACGTGTAGCGACGTGAACATCAAGACAGTGGTCTAGGAATGGGAAATTTTGGTGGAAAATGACGCCCTATTGATACTATTTTTCCACTCTTTTTCACGAGTTTTACTGTGAAATTTCCACTCCTTATTTTTAAATGTATTTGATAATTGGAACCCTGATAATTATGTATGGATGTAATGATAGGGACAGCCTGTGGAGGGAAAGACAGGTAAGAATTGACATAGGTAATAACGAATTCTGGTGACCGGGTAATTGGGTATTGATAAACCCCAGCACATGTTTTTTTGCTTTAATTTTTCACTTATGCTTATTTTTAGCCAGAATTTTCCACTCCGCACCCCAGCTCCAAAGCAATCCTAGGAGCCTGCACCAAGACATAGTTGGACCAGCTCATTCCGCGCCCGCAACCGTCCATAAGTCTGATGTCAGCGCCGGCCAATCAGCCCCTCTGTATATGCAGCCGTGTAAGGGCAAACACCAGACCCCCCCCCCCCCCCCCTCCCCCGTCTCAAGCAGCCGTATATTACCTGAGCTCCGCTCCGGTCAGCCGCCGGCAGATGTCACCCCAGTACTGTCGGAGGGGGTCCTCTGCCAGCACCGCGTAGACGCCGTCCCTGACCGAGGCCAGACCCTTCACAGAAGGCACGCTCTCTGTGGGGAGAACAGATACGGCGTGGTTACTAGTCATCCAGTGACTGTCGATCTAACGGACAGTACGCTCTCTGTGGGGAGGGAGGGACGGGCAGAGGTGTCAACGCACGGCCATCCAGGCAACTGTCTATCTGTGATTTCCCGTGAAAGGCACGGTGTCATACAATATACATTTAGAACAGGATATGCCGTGATCCCGTTACTCCAGCAGACATCGAGGCAAACGTCAATCCAGCCTCCTGTGGCTCCTCGGCGAGACATGACAGCTGACGGACATGACAGCTGACATACATGACAGCTGACATACATGACAGCTGACATACATGACAGCTGACATACATGACAGCTGGCATACATGACAGCTGGCATACATGACAGCTGGCATACATGACAGCTGGCATACAGCTGACAGACATGACAGCTGCAGCTGACACATGACAGCTGACATACATGTCAATTGACATACATGACAGCTGACATACATGCCAGCTGTCAATGACAGCTGACGGACATGACAGCTGACAGACAGCTGACATGCCAGCTGTCAGACATGACAGCTGACGGACATGACAGCTGACAGACATGACAGCTGACATACATGCCATCTGACATACATGACATCTGACATACATGCCATCTGACATACATGCCATCTGACATACATGACAGCTGGCATACACGACAGCTGGCATACATGACAGCTGACATACATGACAGCTGAAATACATGACAGCTGATACATGACAGCTGACATGCATATGGCATACATGCCAGCTGACATACATGACAGCTGACACACACGACAGCTGACATACATGCCAGCTGACATACATGACAGCTGACATACAAGACAGCTGGCATACATGACAGCTGACATACATGACAGCTGACATACATGACAGCTGGCATACATGACAGCTGACATATATCTGACATACATGACAGCTGACAGACATGACAGCTGACATACATGACAGCTGACATACATGACAGCTGACATACATGACAGCTGACATACATGACAGCTGACATACATGACAGCTGACATACATGACAGCTGACATACATGACAGCTGACAAACATGACAGCTGACATGACAGCTGACGGACATGACAGCTGACAGACATGTCAGCTGACGGCATAATATGTATGTTGAGAACTGGACGATAGGATGTGATTCCTGAGAACTTCACCGTCAACATCAGCGGTATAAAGTCCCCTCACTCACCGAGAAGCTGCGCGACACGGGGCCGGAGCTGTCCCGAGAGCTGCTGAAGCCACTCTGACACCATCTGCTGCACCTCGTCAGGCGTCAGTCGGGACTCGGCCGCCGCCAGAGACGGTCTGTGGCACGTCCGATACAGCGACAGTCAAAACACAACACACCACACAGCGGGGTCAAAACAACACGGGTGGACTGCAGGGCACAGGCAGCGATATATCGAAACCAAGAGAGAACCCACTGCGTGACAGCAGTGCAATCGCTGGTTTACATTTAATTATCTTCGAAACCAGTTATGCATATGAAAGTATAGTGCGTCATAAGTTCTAAACAATGCAGAACTCCTCGCTTTATCCCATCCTATTTCCAGATATTCCACTGAGTTTCACTGAGCTGAGCCGACTCAGACTCATGGTGTCAGTGACTCAGACGCATGGTGTCAGTGAGGATTTGGTCTACAGAAAGTAGCATCAAAGGGATGTTTACCGGTATGCTTTGATGTCGGCTGAGAGGTGCCTCATCGCCACCGACCCTCGGTCGTCCACCATGTCAAAAGGCTTCTGGTTGGCGATCACCTCCTTCAGACGAGTCACGAACATGCCGTCGGAGCCGCTGTTCAGCGCGTTGTCACCTGGAGGGTGGTGGAGGAATGGTCAGAGTGGTCAGAGTGGAGGAGTGATCAGAGAGGAGGAGTGGTCAGAGTGGTCAGAGTGGAGGAGTGGTCAGAGTGGAGGAGTGATCAGAGAGGAGGAGTGGTCAGAGTGGTCAGAGTGGATGAGGAGGAGTGGTCAGAGTGGTGGAGTGGTCAGAGTGGTCGGAATGGTCAGAGTGGAGGAGTGGTCAGAGTGGTGGAGTGATCAGAATGGTCAGAGTGGTCAGAGTGGAGGAGCGGTCAGAATGGTCAGAGTGGAGGGGTGGTCAGAGTGGTTGAGTGGTCAGAGTGGTGGAGTGGTCAGAGTGGTGGAGTGGTCAGAGTGGTGGAGTGGTCAGAGTGGAGGAGTGGATGAGTGGTCAGAGTGGATGAGTGGTCAGAGTGGAGGGGTGGTCAGAGTGGTGGAGTGGTCAGAGTGGAGGCGTGGTCAGAGTGGAGGAGTGGTCAGAATGGTCAGAGTGGAGGGGTGGTCAGTGGTTGAGTGGTCAGAGTGGTTGAGTGGTCAGAGTGGTTGAGTGGTCAGAGTGGTCAGAGTGGAGGAGTGGTCAGAATGGAGGAGTGGTCAGAGTGGAGGAGTGGTCAGAGTGGTGGAGTGGTCAGAATGGTCAGAGTGGAGGGGTGGTCAGAGTGGTTGAGTGGTCAGAGTGGTGGAGTGGTCAGAGTGGAGGAGTGGTCAGAGTGGAGGGGTGGTCAGAGTGGAGGGGTGGTCAGAGTGGTTGAGTGGTCAGAGTGGTGGAGTGGTCAGAGTGGAGGAGTGGTCAGAATGGAGGAGTGGTCAGAGTGGAGGAGTGGTCAGAGTGGTTGAGTGGTCAGAGTGGTTGAGTGGTCAGAGTGGTTGAGTGGTCAGAGTGGAGGAGTGGTCAGAGTGGAGGAGTGGTCAGAGTGGAGGGGTGGTCAGAGTGGTGGAGTGGTCAGAGTGGAGGCGTGGTCAGAGTGGATGAGTGGTCAGAGTGGAGGAGTGGTCAGAATGGTCAGAGTGGAGGAGTGGTCAGAGTGGTTGAGTGGTCAGATTGGTTGAGTGGTCAGAGTGGAGGAGTGGTCAGAATGGAGGAGTGGTCAGAGTGAAGGAGTGGTCAGAGTGGTGGAGTGGTCAGAGTGGTCAGAGTGGTGGAGTGGTCAGAGTGGAGGAGTGGTCAGAGTGAAGGAGTGGTCAGAATGGTCAGAGTGGAGGGGTGGTCAGAGTGGTTGAGTGGTCAGAGTGGTGGAGTGGTCAGAGTGGAGAGTGGTCAGAGTGGAGGAGTGGTCAGAATGGAGGAGTGGTCAGAGTGGTGGAGTGGTCAGAATGGAGGAGTGGTCAGAGTGGTGGAGTGGTCGGAGTGGAGGAGTGGTCAGAATGGAGGAGTAGTCAGAGTGGTGGAGTGGTTAGAATGGAGGAGTGGTCAGAGTGGAGGAGTGGTCGGAGTGGAGGAGTGGTCAGAATGGAGGAGTGGTCAGAATGGTCAGAGTGGAGGGGTGGTCAGAGTGGTTGAGTGGTCAGAGTGGAGGAGTGGTCAGAATGGAGGAGTGGTCAGAGTGGAGGAGTGGTCAGAGTGGTGGAGTGGTCAGAGTGGAGGAGTGGTCAGAGTGAAGGAGTGGTCAGAATGGTCAGAGTGGAGGGGTGGTCAGAGTGGTTGAGTGGTCAGAGTGGTGGAGTGGTCAGAGTGGTGGAGTGGTCAGAGTGGATGAGTGGTCAGAGTGGTGGAGTGGTCAGAATGGAGGAGTGGTCAGAGTGGATGAGTGGTCGGAGTGGAGGAGTGGTCAGAATGGAGGAGTGGTCAGAGTGGTGGAGTGGTCAGAATGGAGGAGTGGTCAGAGTGGTGGAGTGGTCGGAGTGGAGAAGTGGCCAGAATGGAGGAGTGGTCAGAGTGGTGGAGTGGTCAGAATGGAGGAGTGGTCAGAGTGGAGGAGTGGTCGGAGTGGAGGAGTGGTCAGAATGGAGGAGTGGTCAGAGTGGTGGAGTGGTCAGAATGGAGGAGTGGTCAGAGTGGATGAGTGGTCGGTGTGGAGGAGTGGTCAGAATGGAGGAGTGGTCAGAGTGGTGGAGTAGTCAGAATGGAGGAGTGGTCAGAGTGGAGGAGTGGTCGGAGTGGAGGAGTGGTCAGAATGGAAGAGTGGTCAGAGTGGAGGAGTGATCAGAATGGAGGAGTGGTCAGAGTGGTGGAGTGGTCAGAGTGGAGGGGTGGTCAGAGTGATGAAGTGGTCAGAGTGGATGAGTGGTCAGAGTGGAGGAGTGGTCAGAGTGGAGGAGTGGTCAGAGTGGAGGAGTGGTCAGAATGGAGGAGTGGTCAGAATGGAGGAGTGGTCAGAATGGTCAGAATGGAGGAGTGGTCAGAATGGTCAGAGTGGAGGAGTGGTCAGAGTGGTGGAGTGGTCAGAGTGGAGGAGTGGTCAGAGTGGTGGAGTGGTCAGAGTGGAGGAGTGGTCAGAATGGAGGAGTGGTCAGAATGGTCAGAGTGGAGGAGTGGTCAGAGTGGTGGAGTGGTCAGAGTGGAGGAGTGGTCAGAGTGGAGGAGTGGTCAGAGTGGAGGAGTGGTCAGAGTGGAGGAGTGGTCAGAGTGGAGGAGTGGTCAGAGTGGAGGAGTGGTCAGAGTGGAGGAGTGGTCAGAGTGGAGGAGTGGTCAGAGTGGAGGAGTGGTCAGCGTGGAGGAGTGGTCAGAGTGGAGGAGTGGTCAGAGTGGAGCAGTGGTCAGAGTGGAGGAGTGGTCAGAGTGAAGGAGTGGTCAGAGTGGAGGAGTGGTCAGAGTGGAGGAGTGGTCAGAATGGAGGAGTGGTCGGAGTGGTCAGAGTGGTCGGAGTGGTCAGAGTGGTCAGAGTGGAGGAGTGGTCAGAGTGGTGGAGTGGTCAGAGTGGAGGAGTGGTCAGAGTGGAGGAGTGGTCAGAGTGGAGAGGAGTGGTCAGAGTGGAGGAGTGGTCAGAGTGGAGGAGTGGTCAGAGTGGAGGAGTGGTAAGAGTGGAGGAGTGGTCAGAGTGGAGGAGTGGTCAGAGTGGTGGAGTGGTCGGAATGGAGGAGTGGTCAGAGTGGTGGAGTGGTCAGAGTGGAGGAGTGGTCAGAGTGGAGGAGTGGTAAGAATGGAGGAGTGGTCAGAGTGGAGGGGTGGTCGGAGTGGAGGGGTGGTCAGAGTGGAGGGGTGGTCAGAGTGGAGGAGTGGTCAGAATGGTCAGAGTGGTGGAGTGGTCAGAGTGAAGGAGTGGTCAGAGTGGAGGAGTGGTGGAATGATCAGAGTGGTCAGAGTGGAGGAGTGGTCAGAGTGGAGGAGTGGTCAGAGTGGAGGAGTGGTCAGAGTGGAGGAGTGGTCAGAGTGGAGGAGTGGTCAGAGTGGAGGAGTGGTCAGAATGGTCAGAGTGGAGGGGTGGTCAGAGTGGAGGAGTGGTCAGAGTGGTGGAGTGGTCAGAGTGGTGGAGTGGTCAGAGTGGTGGAGTGGTCAGAGTGGAGGAGTGGTCAGAATGGTCAGAATGGAGGAGTGGTCAGAATGGAGGAGTGGTCAGAGTGGAGGAGTGGTCAGAGTGGTGGAGTGGTCAGAGTGGAGGAGTGGTCGGAATGGTCAGAGTGGAGGAGTGGTCAGAGTGGAGGAGTGGTCAGAGTGGAGGAGTGGTCAGAGTGGAGGAGTGGTCAGAGTGGAGGAGTGGTCAGAGTGGAGGAGTGGTCAGAGTGGAGGATTGGTCAGAGTGGAGGAGTGGTCAGAGTGGAGGAGTGGTCAGAGTGGAGGAGTGGTCAGAGTGGAGGAGTGGTCAGAGTGGAGGAGTGGTCAGAGTGGTGGAGTGGTCAGAGTGGAGGAGTGGTGGAATGATCAGAGTGGTCAGAGTGGAGGAGTGGTCAGAGTGGAGGAGTGGTCAGAGTGGAGGAGTGGTCAGAGTGGAGGAGTGGTCAGAGTGGAGGAGTGGTCAGAGTGGAGGAGTGGTCAGAGTGGAGGAGTGGTCAGAGTGGAGGAGTGGTCAGAGTGGAGGAGTGGTCAGAGTGGAGGAGTGGTCAGAGTGGAGGAGTGGTCAGAGTGGAGGAGTGGTCAGAGTGGAGGAGTGGTCAGAGTGGAGGAGTGGTCAGAGTGGAGGAGTGGTCAGAGTGGAGGAGTGGTCAGAGTGGAGGAGTGGTCAGAGTGGAGGAGTGGTCAGAGTGGAGGAGTGGTCAGAATGGTCAGAGTGGAGGAGTGGTCAGAGTGGAGGAGTGGTCAGAGTGGAGGAGTGGTCAGAGTGGAGGAGTGGTCAGAATGGAGGAATGGTCAGAGTGGAGGAATGGTCAGAGTGGAGGAGTGGTCAGAGTGGAGGAGTGGTCAGAGTGGAGGAGTGGTCAGAGTGGAGGAGTGGTCAGAGTGGAGGAGTGGTCAGAGTGGAGGAGTGGTCAGAGTGGAGGAGTGGTCAGAGTGGAGGAGTGGTCAGAGTGGAGGAGTGGCCAGAGTGGAGGAGTGGTCAGAGTGGAGGAGTGGTCAGAATGGTCAGAGTGGAGGGGTGGTGGAGTGGTCAGAGTGGATGAGTGGTCAGAGTGGAGGAGTGGTCAGAGTGGATGAGTGGTCAGAGTGGATGAGTGGTCAGAGTGGATGAGTGGTCAGAGTGGATGAGTGGTCAGAGTGGAGGAGTGGTCAGAGTGGAGGAGTGATCAGAGTGGAGGAGTGGTGGAGTGGTCAGAGTGGATGAGTGGTCAGAGTGGAGGAGTGGTCAGAGTGGAGGAGTGGTCAGAGTGGAGGAGTGGTCAGAGTGGATGAGTGGTCAGAGTGGAGGAGTGGTCAGAATGGTCAGAGTGGAGGGGTGGTGGAGTGGTCAGAGTGGATGAGTGGTCAGAGTGGAGGAGTGGTCAGAGTGGAGGAGTGGTCAGAGTGGATGAGTGGTCAGAGTGGAGGAGTGGTGGAGTGGTCAGAGTGGAGGAGTGGTGGAGTGGTCAGAGTGGATGAGTGGTCAGAGTGGGGGAGTGATCAGAGTGGAGGAGTGGTCAGAGTGGATGAGTGGTCAGAGTGGATGAGTGGTCAGAGTGGATGAGTGGTCAGAGTGGAGGAGTGGTCGGAGTGGTGGAGTGGTCAGAGTGGTGGAGTGGTCAGAGTGGAGGAGTGGTGGAGTGGTCAGAGTGGATGAGTGGTCAGAGTGGAGGAGTGGTCAGAGTGGATGAGTGGTCAGAGTGGAGGAGTGGTGGAGTGGTCAGAGTGGATGAGTGGTCAGAGTGGAGGAGTGGTGGAGTGGTCAGAGTGGAGGAGTGGTCAGAGTGGATGAGTGGTCAGAGTGGAGGAGTGGTGGAGTGGTCAGAGTGGATGAGTGGATGAGTGGTCAGAGTGGAGGAGTGGTCAGAGTGGAGGAGTGACACAGCAAACGACCAGAAGCAGAAGAGCATAGTAGTAAGCAAACAATTTAACTATACAGCTTTGAGTCAAAACGGAGATTGTTCGCCTGGTCCTGTTCAATACTAACATACAGGCAGCGCATGACGCTCTTTGCACCGATCCGTTAGACGCCTACTGGATCAAAGCATATGTCGTGACTCGTGAAGCGAACTGGCACCTCGGGGACGGCAAGCTCTACCATCACATGCATACAGCTAATCACGCTCTACCATCACATGCATACAGCTAATCAAGCTCTACCATCACATGCATACAGCTAATCAAGCTCTACCATCACATGCATACAGCTAATCACGCTCTACCATCACATGCATACAGCTAATCACGCTCTACCATCACATGCATACAGCTAATCACGCTCTACCATCACATGCATACAGCTAATCGCGCTCGACAACCATCTGCACGTCTCGTCACATGACTACAAGGTCGTCAGGTGCTGACCTGTCTACCATCAAACTCTTTCTCCTAGGAATCGCATTACACCGATCGTCTCCACCACACTAACACCAGCACTCGAGCTAACACACGCCGATGCAGAATACATGCCGGGGAGACGTCCGGGTCACGTACCGCAGAATAGCGCCATCACCAGCTGCAGGGTGTGGAGCAGCAGCCGGGTGGCCCGCGCCGCCTGGCGCTGTACGCTGTCCTCCACGGCGTCCGTCCTGAGGGCGGCCAGCACCGCGTCGCCCCGCTCCCGCAGTAGGTGGCTGCAGGCTGTACGACCTGAGGAGCCCTCCAGCAGGGCTACAGCCACCAGACAGGAGCCGACCAGCTGTCGTGGGCGGGGGGGGGGGGGGGGCAGGGTCAGACCACCAGCTGAAGGGGAGGTAGGGTCAGCCACGGAGAGGAAACAGGGTTAGACACGGAATAGATATAGGGTCAGACGGGGAGAGACAACATCAGACGACACAGTATTTCACTGGGATCCATGATTGGTGAATACGATATAAGAGGGAACCAATAACGGCGACACTCATCGTATTTTTCGTCACACATACGACTGAACGGCTCCTACGGGCTTCCAGAGAGAATACCAGAAAGTCAGTCGTCACCTCGAGTCTGACCTATTCAACAAATGAGATTCATTAGGTTTTACAGCCAATAATAAAGCTAGCCTAGCCCCCCCCCCCCCTGTAAAGCTGCCGGTACCTCGAGTTGTTCGAGGCCGGCGTCGCGGACGGCGGCGTGGCAGCTGGTGAGGATGGTCGCCCTGAACCGCTGGATGGCCGTCCACTGGCGGATCACCACCGGGAACTGTTTCATCACGCGCTGTCCCTCGGTGCCCTGCAGCCGCTCCACCTGCAGACCTGGGGAAGGGTAGGTCGGGGTCAGGTCGGGGTCAGGTCGGGGTCAGGTCGGGGTCAGGTCGGGGTCAAGCCGGGGTCAGGTCGGGGTCAAGCCGGGGTCAGGTCGGGGTCAGGTCGGGGTCAGGTCGGGGTCAGGTCGGGGTCAGGTCGGGGTCAGGTCGGGGTC
>JAXIVJ010008033.1:30000-52500 GCA_036785665.1 Chirona hameri | reverse complement strand
GGGCAGTCTATGTTGCCGCTGAATACTGAGCGCATGAACATTAGATCGGACCGAACGAAACGCGACCTGACCGATGCGCAGCCAAACAGCTCGAGCAATGACACGTAATCAAGTGGTGGACACGCTGTTTGGGTTTAGATCCCAGCCACATCAGGAAACGGTGTTGAAGGCGCTCCAGCCGGCGCATATGGGTGACCGCAGCGCCCTGACCAGATTACGCTACCGTATTCCAGTACGGATCTTACATGGGCCTTGTAGGCGGCGAGGGCTGCGGCATGGTCAAAGCGCGTTTGTTGTGTGCCAGCAGACACACACAGCAGCATGCTTCTAATTAGCAGGCCAAGCATGCGGTTGGCTTTAGCGACTGTGGCGTCAACGTGGTCCGCAAATGTAAGCTTGGCGTCTAAAATGACGCCCAGGTCACGCACGCGCACACATCGCTCAAGCTGGTGGCCGTCCAGCACGTACGATACAAGATGAGGTGATGAGCGCAGGGTAAAAGTGATCGGTCTTGCACTTAGCTGGGTTGAGTTTCAAACGCCAAGTTTTGGACCACAAACTGAGGCGGTCTAAATCGGCCTGGAGGGAATGAGCGTCCTCTGGGGAACTGATTCGGTTGAAAATTTCACGATGTTTTGATGTGATTAGGAAGGTCAGCGACGTAACAGGTGAACAGAATTGGGCCTAAAAATGCTGCCTTCCGAGACCCCGGATAGTTCCGGAGCCCAGTCAGAATGTTTCCCATCGAGAATGACTCGCTGGGATCGTTGGCTTAGGTAAGACTCAAGCCAGCTGAGCGCAAGACCTGAGAATGTTAAAAGAGCACTTGAGCTTGTGTAAAAGTAGACTATGGCTCACACTCGTAAAGGCGGAGAATAATCAGTGTAGATTGCGTCAGTTTGCAATCCCTTTGTCAGTGAGGTCCAGCAGTGTTCCAAAAAACAAGCCAAGTTGCTCAGGCAGGAGCGTTTAGGAAGAAAACCGTGCTGAGAAGAAGGCAGTGCTGGAAGGCATGCTTGGAGCAGGCTCTTCGCACACTACCTTCTCCAGAATTTTAGAGCGAAGTGTTAATAATGAGATTGGTCTGTAGTTGTCTGGAAGCTTTTTAGAACCATTTTTGAATACAGGAATGATGTTGGCCCGCTTCCAAGTTGACCGGAAACACCCCGGAGCGCACCGACAATCGACATATGATGTCGATAGGGATCCGCAAACTCATCCGCACATTCGTGTAAAATCCTAGCACTGAGGCCATCAGGACCGCAAGCTTTATGTGGGCTTAGCTCGCGCAGGAGCTGTGCCACACGAGCCAGGTGGAACGTTAAAAGCAGACAAACCTGGGCGTTAAGAGCGGGGGCGTCCGGTAAAGCGTCAGTACACGGTGCGCTAAACTTTTTAACGAAACACTTGTTGAAGCAATTCGCCCTAGCCGATGCGTCCTTCACTACCACGTTACGTTACCACCACTTCACCACCACGTTACGTTACGAAACGCTTCGATTACGCTACGGAACGATTTATTGAGCTCCGGGTTACCAAAAACCATACCGGTAGCGTAACGTAGGCCATCACTCGTTATGGATATGACCCCGCGCTATGATTCGAAGTGTCATAACAACTCGGTCAAGCAGGGCAGGGCAGGGCAGGGCAGGGCAGGGCAGGGCAGGGCAGAGGGCAGGGCAGGGCAGGGCAGGGCAGGGCAGGGCAGGGCAGGGCAGGGCAGGGCAGGGCAGGGGCAGGGCAGGGCAGGGCAGGGCAGGGCAGGGCAGCGGCAGGGGCAGGGCAGGGCAGGGCAGGGCAGGGCAGGGCAGGGCCAGGGCCAGGGCAGGGCAGGGCAGGGCAGGGCAGGGCTAGGGCAGGGCAGGGCAGGCAGGGCAGGCAGGGCAGGGCAGGGAGGGCAGGGCAGGGGAAGGGCAGGGGAGGGGAGGGGAGGGGAGGGAGGGAGGGGAGGGGAGGGGAGGGGAGGGGTGGGGAGGGGAGGGGGAGGCACGTGGCCGTAGACGTCTGTCCAAACAAACCGTCACGGGGCGGGTGGCTGTCTTGGTAGTACTAACCAGAGCACGGCCGGTCCGGCCGCGGACGCTACACACTCCCACACACAGCCTATAAGGCAGCACAGACAGACACCGACTGGGGTTTGTATATGTCTAGTTCCTCGACCTCTGCCGGGCCACCCAGCCGGACCCGGGACCGCGACGGTGTGCAGGGCTCAGAGGAAATGGAACTCAGCGCATAGAGTGCAGCTCCGCAGAACTTGCCAGAACAGGACACGGGTTTACGGGCTATAACAATACCTGCCACTCGCGGCTCAGCTTATATACAGACAGAAATGACCCACATAGTTTCCCATTATGTGGAAAGAAGTTAACCGGTGATTACACCGCGCCGTGCCGTGTGCTCGGTGCCACCTTCGCCGTGCCGGGGGGGGGGGGGGGGGGCGTTTCGACGCCCCCCTCTAAACTTCGGCTTCTATGGGGACGTAGACAAAACCAAAGACCCCGTTCGAAAGCTAGTCAAAATGCATTTTTGAAACTATTTCAGGCAATTTGTTTCTCTCCGATCAATATTAAGGTTACCAGAGGTCATCAAAGGGTCAGATTTTCATGTTTTAGGAATTCGCTCCAGAAATTCCCAGATAGCACAGGAACTATTGATAGCTAATGAACAAACGGAAACAAGCAATATAAAGCTCTTGAAAAATGCAATCTGCGAGGTGTCCCCAGGATTTGATCTCAGGTGAATAGTTAAGGGCTCCAGAGTTTCATAAAATGTCAAAAAGGCGATTTGTTTAACAAAACAGTTTTCAACAAATATCTTTTTACCTAACAAAGATAGGGCAATCATTTTGACGCCATCGTGTGTGTCTCGTCTAATGCAATTCGTGTCATATGCATGATGACCAGGTTAGATCAACTTAAAAATTTGGACCTCAAGTGTAAGGTCAAGTGGTGACCAATTAGGTCATGTTGCACATTGGGAGACGTTGCCTCGACGCTGGAGGAGTTCCAAGTGGATTTCTTTCAATACCCTGACTATACTAATTTTCAAATAAACATTAAACAGACACATATTTGGTAGTGTAGTGACAGTGGAAAGAACCCACAAGTGACATTCAAAGCTACCTCTCATTCACCCTTTTTCTGCGTAGCCTTCCTACAGATTGTATCGTTCCTCTCCCTCTTTCTCCGGGTTTTGGAAGCGTCGCTCACCTCTGGGCTAAAACCATGCAAACTCACCATCGTGTGGTTAGGGTATGCATATCTCACTTCAGGTTTGAGGTACACAGACATCACTCCCCTTCTGTGGTTGTAGTACACATAACTCACCTTCTTGGGATTGGGGTGTGAGTTTAGCGCAGGAAGGTTGATCATCTCTTGGTAGGAGAACTCATCCTTCTCGGTGCACTGGATCACGCCGTCCAGAATCAGCGTGCGGCCAAACGTCTTACTGGAACCGATCAGCACTGGGTCAAAGGGTCGACAGGGCCCCATACCAGGGGACGGTGGACAGCTGAGAGCTCTGTGTCTCTGTGTGTGTGTGGGGGGGGGGGGGGGGGGTAAGAAAGGATGATACAGATTCGCAATGGGGATGACAGGACGACATATTTAGTATCATCACGTACTATAGGATCAGTCAAATGGGATCATATATCTCAACACCAGGGTTTGACAGGACAGCAGAGCTCTGCGCCAGGGTACATTAGGATGGCATGGGCTCAATACTTAGGGCACAACAAGACAATGGCGATAAATATTGCTCACCTCTGTATGACCATTACATCTTGGAATTTGGATTTTTCATGAAATAGCACCTCTTCTACTTCAAGAGAGAGACACTGTCCAGGCCAGAAGTGTGCTGAGCTCGCTGAACCATCCAGTCTTAATGCCATCCATCTCACAAAGAAGATGAGATTCTGAAACAGCAAATGTGTTACCATTATCACAACCATGAACAGTACAAAAAAATGGCACAAGACAAAATCACCAGGAAAAGAGCAAATTAGAAGTCTCTGTCTACAAATATATTTATTGGAGTTACATACTCATTGACCATGAAAGAGACCCACTTTCTTTCTTCTCTATTCAGGAACCTAGTCAACCTTCCAAGTGCTGATGATGATCAGGGGGGCTGTTTGTCAGTCTGTCAGCTGGTGTGCAAGGTTATTGTATGGTTCTGATCGGCCGCCTGCCACTGACGTTTCTACAAAGTTTGCAGTTCTAATGACCCTACTGAACCCCTCTCCGTCCCTTCCACAGCAGTGCTGTGTGAGGGGTTGGAGCATTCAAGGGAGGTAACCCCTGCTAATCCTATCTGATGTGGCTCAAATCAACTCAGTTTTCCTCATATTTATTTTCTGTTAACAACATCTTGCAGCACCATAACCATCCACATTCCACATCTCAGCTATTTCAGTATGCATTTTGCTGTAGCTTCAAGTCCTTGACCACTTCAACATTATAGCTATATAGCTAGCAACATTATAGCTAACATTATAGTACAGGTATCTATCAATCAGGCTTGTTAGTCTAAATTAACTAAATATGAATGCAAATCTTTCAGCCTTATAAAAAAACTGAAATTCAAGAGCATCTGACACGTGAAAGAGGTCTTACAACACTGTATAAGATATACTCAGCGCTCTTCTCAGTTGCTTCTTAGCAACTCTCAACTCAAGCTCAATGCTGATTGGTCTGTGTCCACACCAGGCACATTTCTTGAGGACAACACTATTACACCACCAGTCTTGGCTCTGCTCTCTCTCTCTCTCGTGTTTTGCAACTATGATGCGCCATTAACGTATTTCAATTTCATGACCGTGATTATTTGGGCCTCAAGCCTTGGCCTAGAGTATTTTGTTTGTACATCGTGTTCCAGGCATTTCAATTTGGTGTCTTGTAACAGGTTAGTGGCTTGTTGGTCACAGATGGTTAACAATACAGGTTTTCTGGTCACATATGTACTAAAGTACTTATTCAGTTTACTACTGCCCAGTGTCCTAGCATTGGTAAATTTGGGTGGGAAAGGACACCTTATGGATACTGTTTTTTTTGCTCTCTTTCCCAAATTTTACTGGGATTTTCAACTCATTTTAAAATTTATTGGATAATTGGAACCCTCATACTGATTAATGGATGTAATGATGGAGACAGCCTGTGTAGGGAAAGACAGGTAACAATTGGCATAGGTACCTAATAACTAATTCTGGTGAGCAGGTAATTGGATATTAATAAATCTGAGTACATGTTATTTGGTTTAATTTTCCGCTCTTTATGGTTATTTTTTAGCCAGAATTTTCCACTCTGCACCCCAGCTCCAAAGCAATCCTAGTACCCTGCTACTGTCTGTGTACTAGTTAGGGCACATAGCATTGTATCTTGGGCCCTTTATCACCATACAGCCCAATCTGTAACTGCCATGAACATAATCTTATTTGTAATTATGGAATATTTTTTTCTGAGAAAATGTACTCCGCTACCAGCAAAAGTCAAATTCCCACCCTCGAATTATTACCATGAATATACTACTACCTGTAATTATGTACTCAATTTTTCCAAGAAAATGTACTCAGCATACCAGCAAAAAAAAAGTAAATTGTCAACCCTGCTAACTAAGCACCCCTGGAAGATCTCTACCGACCTCTTTTCTAGCCGGAGTTGTAAATAACTCGCACGCAAGTCGCAAACACAAACTAAAGCTTCGAACCCACACACTGACACACTCAAGGCCGTTTAAGAGAGGTAGTAGAGTCACCCCAGGGCCAGACTGCAAAGTATGGCACAGGAGTGGACGAGGCGCACCAGCCCATAGCGAAAATCCGCACCAGCCCGCACCACGTAGGCCAGAAATCCGCACCAACAAGCACCACGCAGGCGAGAAATGCGCATCAGTTCGCACCAGACCAGCCAGAAATCCACACCAGCTACCAACGATTTCGTGACCGATTTTCGTCCCGCATTTCTTCGTCCGCTGATTTTCGTCTGCCGTTTTTCGTCCGCGCATAATTTCGGGGCGCATTTTTTCGTCTCGCATTTCTTCGTGTCCGCAATTTTTCGTCCCGCATTTCTTCGAATCTGCAAAACTTCGTCTGCGCAAATATTAATTTCGCAGACCTTCGTCAGCGCTAATCTTCGTCTCGCATTTCTTCGTTCGCAAATCTTCGTCTCGCATTTCATCGTCCACAAGTATTCGTCTGCGCAACTTTTCGTCTACGCTACTTTTCGTCTGTGAGGTATCCGGACATATTTTCGTCCCGAATTTGTCGTCCGCAATTCTTCGTTTCGCATTTTTTTTTCTGCAAATGTTCTGCCGGCATTTCGTCGAATCCTCACAACAAATCGTCGCGGTCGCGGAATTTTCCGTCCGAAATCATCGTCTTGGATTTCTTCGTCTGAAAATTTTCGTCCGCAACTTTTCGCCTGCCCATTGCTTTCACAAATTTTCATGTTCACTATTCTTTTGTCATCAACGTTGCTTTTCTTCGTCCACAAATATTCGTCTGCGCAATTCTTCGTCTACGCAACTTTTCGTCTACGTAATTTGTATTCTACGCAACTTTTCGTCTCTTTGCAGCAACGTTGTCAGCAACGTTGCTGACAAAGAATAGTGCAAATGCAAATTTGTGAACGCAATGGGCAGGCGAAAAGTTGCGGACGAAAATTTGCAGACGAAGAAATACAGGACGATGATTTGCGGACGGAAAATTCCGTGACCGCGATGATTTGTTTTGATAACTCGACGAAATGCCGGCAGAACATTTGCGGAAAAGAAAAATGCGAGACGAAGAATTGCGGCCGATAAAATGCGAGACGAAAATATGTCCGGATACCTCACAAAGACGAAAAGTTACGTAGACGAAAGGTTGTGTTGACGAAAAGTTGCGTAGACGAAGAATTGCGCGAATTTGCGCAGACGAATATTTGTGGACGAAAAAATGCGAGACGAAGATTTGCGAACGAAGAAATGCGAGACGAAGATTAGCGCTGACGAAGATCTGCGAAATGAATATTTGCGCAGACGAAGTTTTGTGGATTCGAAGAAATGATGGACGAAAAATTGCTGAAACGAAGAAATGCGAGACGAAAAAATGCGCCGCGAAATTATGTGCGGACGAAAAACTGCAGACGAAAATCAGCGGACGAAAAAATGCGCGACGAAAATATGTCCGGATACCGTCACCAACCCATTAAAATTATCCAGACAATGCGCTGCAAAGCCAGTGAAAAGGGCGCCGAAGTGAAACAGAGCCTCCAAAGTTGAAGCACACCACCCACATCACAAAAGATCTCGCCGTAATGGTAATCATCTCGCAATTTACGGCCAATTTGTATTTTCGGCCAACATTTACATATCAGATAATGAACGAGATATTTTCGGAAATGTTTTAAATACTTTTACGTTAAATATGAGACATTTTCCCATATAATGAGACATTTTGTAGAACAATCTAGAAATGAGTTTTTGTCTTCCATAAACCTCTAAATTCTAGTGGTAAATACAATCAGTTGTGTGACAGCAGTGCTAATAAAAAACACGGTGATTTTAGATACATCTTTAGTGCATGGCGGTGCAGACTGGCGACTGTTGCCGCAGCACAGCATAGGTAGTAGGTACCGCACCATTACCAGTCCACACCACACTTCACCAAATCCGCACCACACCGCACCGCACCGCGGAAATCCGCACCGCACCGCACCAAATCCGCACCAGCTTCTCCAAATCCGCACCAATTCCGCACCAGCCAGGACGGGCCCGCACCGACGAGATCTCGTCGAAAATGCCATACTTTGCAGTCTGGCCCCAGGGTAACCTTACCATACCTTACCTCACGGTACTTAGAATACTGGCACTTAGCGGAATCGGGAATTTAAATGCCACATGGCCTCAAGGCCGTATAAGAGAGGTAGAGTCATCCGGGGATTTTAGCGCCCCAATCGCCAAATTAGCGTGACGTCATTGGTGCTCGCACGCGGCTCGGTGCGTTGCGAATATTTCGAACGGCATACGGAAACGATTTATGCATTGTTGCACCCCCAGTAAGTCCAGTTACGAACGGCTCTGCGTCGCGCATGCGCACCTCCTTCCCTCTTTTCCCCCTGGCAGGAGAAGATTAGCCCCCAGCTTTAATGGCTACGAGTAGTAGGCCGACCCGATCGGACTTAATGGCGGCGTTAGGTTAGGTTAGGTTAGTTTAGGGTCAAATCGCTGTTAAGACCATTAACAAGGGACTTATTTCGGGGTCTTCACTGATCGCAAGTTTACATTTGCAATGTACGCGGCCCAACCACACCGGAGGGATCCGCTTCGGCGGTCGTGATGTCCAAAACAAAAATAATGTATATGCATTGTTTTTAAAATCCATTATGCAATAGCCATAACCATAGCCATCACATTATGACAAAAACAAAATAACTGAGGAAGTCACGTGACTAATATTCTTACATCCCTACCTCTATTAAATATACCTTGATAAACATTTCAAGAGGCTACGTCACGCACAACTTAGGACAGTATGCGATTTTGATTGGGCAGCCATTCTAACTTAGGACAATCCTGCCTTCCCATTGGTCGTAATGCAAAAGCATTGGAGAATTTAAGGTATGTGACTACTAAATACAAAAATGCATGACTTAGCTAAAACATAAATACAAAACATGTTTTTTTCAATTTGTGGTTATTTTATGACGGTGGACTCTCGGCCAATCAGAGGCCGAGTTCGTCCTAAGTTGCAGTCCCGACCCGTCCTGACCGACAGCCAATCAGCGTACCGCATTGTCCTGAGTTGCGAATGCATCAGGCCCGTACCCAGACACACATTGCGCAGAGGAAAGACCAGAAATCATTGCTATTTTATTTTGTTTATTCATTTTATGTATTTGAACCGCGGAAAAAACGCGAACCGGACCCCCGGTAGCGACGCCGCTGCCCCGACCCTCCCGTCGACAACGCCCCTGCATGTTACGGATTAAATTTCCTTCGTTTTCCTTTCGGAGCAGCGGTCTGTGTCGAAGGGAAAACGAGGGAAAATTCATTCATAACTGACTGAGCCCATTGCCACGTCGCAGGGGTGTAGGATCCTATTCAGTTGAGGGGGCTACAGCCCCCCCCGAACTTGGCTTCAGCCACCCCAACTTGGACGAGGAAGTGAGTCAAATCCGGGGAGAAATCTGTATTTTGGTGGATTTTGATGGTACTTCAAGCGATTTTTCCCAGCTCAGCCCCCCCCCCCCCCCACAACTTTTCTGGAGAAGCTACGCCCCTGTCACGTCGTATTTTTCATATTCCAATCTTTATTTTAATAGGAATTACATGAAAACTAGAATCAGCTACCGTCATAAAAAAGTGTGTGTGTGTGTGGTGGTGGGGGGTCGGCCGCCATAAAAAGTGTGTGTGTGTGGGGGGGGGGGTTGATCCCCCCTCAGCCTTCCCGTAAGCTGGTGCCACGTCGCAGGGGTGTAGGATCCTATTCAGTTGAGGGGGCTACAGCCCCCCCCCCCAGAACTTTTTATTTATTTATTTATTTATTTATTGCGAATCTTTGTGGGATCCAATCGACCAACTGGCTCTTACCACCACAGTGTCATACAGATTGAGTATAGCTGCTGAGGGCATTGTCATGATACAAAATAGCATGCACTCGAAAAAAAATTGTAAAAGACATAAAATTCAGTAAGATAAAAGTACAGATGAACAATACAACCATATGCAAAGTAAAAGCAATATGAATGAGAATGGTTAAACTCGTAGATGGACGATATGGATGGTGGAGCACATTGATGACTATTGACTAACGCTCCGCAAACAGTAAAATACAGACGGTACCTGGTCACCCACAGCCTATGTCGGGGGGAGCAACAATTCCCTGACGCGTCTTTTAAATTCTCTCACATCTCCAGTTCGCCGCACATCAGCGGGGAGACCGTTCCACGCTCGAATCGGTCTGACCGGCGCGGACTTGCGTGTTGCTTCTAGCCTGCATCGCTGAGTGTGAAGGGCACCAGCCTCGGACGCACGGGTAGCTCGCTCGGTCACATCTGCTCGGTACCTCACCAAAGACCTGAGATTTTCCGGTGCATCCTCTCTGTTCACTAGTCGGTGGATTAGCAGGCAGTCTCTCTGCTGAATAATGCTTTCAAATGGTAGCCAACTGAGCTGGCGCCGTGATTCAGAAATGTGGTCAAATTTGCGCTTTTTCATCACGACGCGCGCGGCAAAGTTAATGACCTTCTCGACTCGCTGACGCAGCGAACTAGTGGGTGGAGCCCAGGCCGGCAAACAGCATGTCACATGAGGGAAGGCGAGCGCCTGTACCAATGTTATTAGGGTTGACTTTGGAAGAGTGAGGCTCAATTTTTTTCAGTGTGATGAGGATTCCGAAGCAACGTTTTACTACTCTGGCTGTCTGCTTCTCCATGGTAAGATGCTGATCGAGCAAGACTCCTAAAATTTTGATATGGTCCGCTGGCATCAATGAGACGTCATCAAAGCTTACGCTGAAGTTCGATGCCTTTTTTATGGCAGACGGTGTTCCAAATAGAGACATCTCAGTTTTACTAGGGTTAGCTTTAAGCCCGTTCGTTTTGAACCAGTTGGAAAGACGGGCTAAATCGCCCTCCACCTTGTCTTTTAGCACCGTCAATCCTTCCTTAGAAGGAGGAGCGCTGTGGATGATGGCGGTGTCATCTGCGTAGGAGACAATTTTGCATTGGTCAGAAAGATGGCTATGGAGATCATTAGTGAACATGTTGAATAAGATTGGTCCGAGGATGCTGCCCTGAACGACTCCGAAATCTACCGGCTCTAGCGCGCTACCCCCTTCACAGACTGTGTTCTACTCCTAAAATAGTCATCAAACCAATGGGACGACACACCGTACCACTCAAGCTTCGCCAGAAGGGTACCGCGGCCGACGCAGTCAAACGCCTTTGAAAGGTCACATGACGTGATGCATGTCACATGCCCCCTGTCTCGGTTGTCTGAGATGGCGCTGACCACGTCGACAACAGCGTCCTCTGTGGAGTGTCCCGGTCGATATGCGTACTGGGTGGGCGACATCACGTGATTTTCAGTTAAATATTCTAACAATTCTAAACTAACCACTTTTTCCGCAAGTTTCCCTATTACGCTCAAAACACTGACAGGCCTAAAATTGCTTGGTTGCGTCCTACTCCCAGTTTTGTGGATCGGCACAACAATCGCACGTTTCCAGTGTGCGGGCACTACCCCCTTCACAATTGACATATTCACCACATGGAGAATGTGAGGCGCCAGCACCGCAAAGCATCGCCGAACGATCACGAGCGAGACACCATCACTTCCCACCGCCGAAGAGTCCGACATCCGGCGCAGAGCGAGGCCGAGTTCAGGCAGTGTAGCCGGCCGCACACGGAACCCGGCGCTGATGACAGTCGGCGGCCGGGGCGGCACAGGGTTGCCCGGCTGCGCAGCGAGTCCCTCCGCGATACGGCGGCCCACGCCCGCGAAGTAGGTGTTGAACTGATCGGCCGACGCTGCGTCCAGGCTGGTGTCTGTTTTACTTGTTTTGGTACTGCTGATGGCGTACGATCTGAGATCCTTCCACATGTTCTTCGCTGATCTCCGGGACCCGAAGAACTCAGTCCGTGCTTTAGCCAAGTTTCTCCTAAACTTCTTACGGAGCGAAGTGTACCGCCTCCGTGAATCAGCGGTGTGCTGAGCGTCCCACTCTCTGCGAGCAGAGTCTCTCAGTTGCTGCAGCTCCTGAAGCTCCTCGCTGAGTGTCAGCCAGGGACACTCGCGATGTCTGAAGCGGATGCGTTTCAGAGGGCAGTGAACATCAACCGCCGTAGTCAGCGTTTGCAAAAACGCTGAGTATGCAGTGTCCACGTTGTCGGCTCTGTACATGTCAGACCAGTCCGATGTCACCAGGTCCAGACAGAGATGATCGAAGTTGGTGTTCCTCATGGACCGTGTGGTCAGCTCTCGCGGCTTCCGTTTAACTCTCGGAAGAGGTATGTCAGCAACAGTCAGGTCGTGGTCGCTGACATGTGCTGGAATGACTCTGGCTGTCACACGGGTGTCCGTCTGGTTGGTCACGATGTGGTCTAGCAGCGACGGTGTGTCACCCGGGCGTGTCGGCTGCCGGACCAGCTGCACCAGGCTCAGCTCCGTCAGCAGTGCTAAGTACTGGACCGTATCCGGTCTCCCGGGCCGAAGCAGGTCGACATTCACGTCCCCCAGCAGGAACACCGGCCTCCCCGTCCCGAGAGCCTCGAGCAGCTGCTGCCCGAGAGAGCCCAGATCATCCGACAGCCGCCCGTCCGGAGGCCGATAGATGGCGCCAATGACGGCGGACCGACCACCGGAGGCAGTCAGCATTAGCCACATTGCCTCCAGGCGGCCGGCGGTCGGCGTTGCAATCTTCATTGTTGTAATGTTGAGGTAGTCCCTGGCCAGCACCGCCAGCCCTCCCCCGCAGGCCGTTTTCCGACCGCGTTTAGGCAGAGTTCGGTCCTTGCGAAACACGCTGTATCCCGGGAAAATAAGAATCTCGCTTCCTATGTCCTCCGTGAGCCAGGTTTCCGACAGACAGAGTACATCGATGTTGTGATGCTGCAGTATCATCCGGGTTTCGTCCAGTTTCGGTGGTAGTGATCGGATGTTGATGTGGCCCAGCCTGAGCGAGGCGCCCGGCGCTCCCCCGGCCGGCGCGGGCGGCCCGTCTCCCCGGTCGCCGCCGCCGCCAGTCCAGCTCCGGGTCTGACGCGCCGTCAGTCGGGGCGGCCGCGCCAGGCAGCGGGGAGGGGCGGGGGCGACCCGCGCAGGGTCAGCCGACCGCTCACCCCTCCCCCTCCCGAGGGACCGGCATCCCAGCCGAACCGGTATGCCAGGGGCGGCGCCAGCGGCCGAGCTGCTCAGCGGGGCACAAGGAACATCGATGAGCGCGTGGTCGTAATCGGTTGATCGCGGGTCTGTCCGTTGGTCGGCCTCCCGCGGCCCGGCGCGCCGCTGCTGCAACCGGCGACCCGCCCTCCTCCCTCTGCGGTGGCTGGGGCCGCCTCTGTGCGGCCGCGGCCGCGCGGCCGACCCGACCGCCGCTGCAGGCCGGTCAGCTGGCCCTCGGTAGAGTCGGTAGACTGAATCCCTCGTTCCGGATTGGCGTGCTGGTGCGGTGCAGCTCTCCGGAAACCGGTAGAATACTGTTGGTCCAAGTGTGACCCCTTCAGGGCAGTGCCTAGATATAAACATGTCCAGAGCAGAAATACGGTACGTCTGCGCGACCCGACACTCATTTCACCGGAATCACTGGCACTTTGCACACTGTTGGTCACTTCTACAACGCCCAGCAATGTCCGAAAACAGGTATAACTTAGCAAAAACACCGGAGCTCCGGTCCGTGGCGGCCGCCATATTCAGGCGCTCGGCCTTGGCTTCACTACCCCAACTTGGACGAGGAAGTGGGTCAAATCCGGGGAGAAATCTGTATTTGGTGGATTTTGATGGTACTTCAAGCGATTTTTCCCAGCTCAGGCCCCCCCCCTCCACAACTTTCCTGGAGAAGCTACACCCCTGTCACGTCGTATTTTTAATATTCCAATCTGTATTTTAAAGGAAATAGTTCACCTTCGGGAAATTTTTCAGAACACGATTTTATTATATTTTTTAATACAGTGTCTTTTTTTTTTTTTCAAAAATGGTCCTATATCGCGCCAATTCAGGACAGAAGGTAGTAAATTATTAATGTTATGGTGTGCATTATTGGTCTGCGCATGCTCCATGGCAGTGCTGGCACTTTCAGGCGGTACGGTACATCATATATGCGCCGTATTCCTTCGCCAAAAAGTCAAATATCTTCGGCTGGAGAGTCTTTTCAGCCAATAAAAGTTCCAGATAAGGATTTCTCAACACGGGCTACAAAACTGCTATTTCAGTTCAAAACCCATGTTGAAGGTGAACTATTTCCTTTAAAGGGAATAGGTCACCTTGCAAGTTGTCTTGAAGTTCAACCATTAGGTGCATCTTGAGCTCAAAACTATGAATATGACTTTGGTTTGGACAACTGATGGATATATGTGGAGAAAGAAGTAAGTTTCTCTTTCTATTTCACGAGAAATCGTACGATAGCAGCTGGCGTTCTGGCTCCGCCCCGCTCCGCCTGACGCCAAGTACAGTCTCTGACAAGGGGCCGCCGCGCCGCCCGGGCGGCTGAGCGGATATTAATGAGGCGTCGTGACCAGAGACTACGTGCCAGAGAGTGTACCTGCCTCCGGCGGCGCGGCGGCGAGCGTTCATTCCCAGATCGTAGCCCAGAACAGCGGGAATGAAATCGGGCCCACTAGTCCTGTGTCGAAATTACTTAACGTAGAGAGGTAATTCTTTCACCACAAACCATTTTTAGATCTGCTCTACAAATCTGCTATCTCAGTCCAAAACCCCATGTTAAAGGTGAACTATTCCCTTTAATAGGAATTACATGAAAACTAGAATCAGCTTCCGTCATAAAAAGTGTGTGTGTGTGGAGGGGGGGTCGGCCGCCATAAAAAGTGTGTGGGGGGGTTGATCCCCCCTCAGCCTCCCCGTCAGCGACGACCCTGAATGTGTACACGAATCGCTTGTAGTATTGTCATTGTTGATTTTATATAATAAAATTATAAATACATGCACGTCCAAAAGAGGTTATTGCAGTAAAATACGGCCGTTCATTCTCCTGTCTGCTGATCAGCTGATGTCGACGTTAACGGCGCAGAAAGTCAATATACTGCCATTGCAACTCAACTTATAATATTAGTTCAGAGAAAAGATGCACATGACGTCATAAGACCTATTTAAAAATGTATCAGTTTTAACATAAACTATTAAATGGATCAATTTATGTAGAAAACAGGTAATCCTAAAATATGACTTTCAGATAAAAGAATCCTGAAAGTTACTTTTTCATGCCTGAATTCTTGTATCAAATAAGCAAAACAAAATAGTCGTTCTTTTCTATTAACGGGTAGACCAGCAATACCTTGAACCTACCTTGAACCAATGACTAATCAGGATTTTGTTGACGACATTGGATGTCATTTATGCTATGCTGTTGCACGGTAGTTTGAACACTGCAAGGGTATAACGCAGGGCCGTGTATAACGTTTATACCAAGGCCGTATGTTTATACATCCTTGGGTACAACGCAGTGTGTATAATTCACTGAACTCTATAAAAGTATAATTGTACATTTTACTGCCGATGTGAAAGGGTGAGTGTTGGCCTTTGAAATGCTTACAAATAATTTGGCATGAATTCAGTATTTTTCCTGTTCTGCTTGGGATATTAAAAAGGTTTGGAATATTTAAGTAAGCTTCACTTTCACGCCTTGTTTTAGCCAGGTTGTACTATGTTTATCTTCCTTTGGACTTGAACTCTGCAACATAAAAGCATTTTGCATCAATTCAGTATTTGTCATAGGCGTACCCAAGGGGAGGGGGCAATTGCCCCCCCCCCCCCTGAAGGTCTGTACGTGCTCCCCTGGTCGTATGTGCTCCTTTGGAAATAGGGCCTGAAGGGCTCTATTTTGAAGAAAAAAATGACTCATTATTTATTTTTATTTTTTAAAGGAAAAAATGTTGGAAATGTGTCCCTCTAAAAATATAGTGGGCCAAATCCAGTCATTTTTTTTTTGGTGGGGTACCATATTCTCCCCTGATAAAAAATGCCCCCTCCTGGACTGAATCCTGGGTACGTCACTGTTATTGCATTGGTCATAGATACTCGACGTCCCTTACGTTTTAGATGTTTGAAAACTTCACTATTTAGTTACTATGCATCTTTGAAGACACTATTCTGTATTTGTTATTTAGAATGTATTTTACCTAACATTGTTGAAAAGAAAAGAAATCTGGAAGGTTTAATGATTGATCATCCACTATGATCGTCACCATATCTATGCAGAGATATATCGACACAGGAAGATGCACAGGAAAATAAGTATTGTCCATGATGTCATTGGAACAATGACTGTAACTTAACCTAACCTAACCTAGCCATGCAACATAAGTAAGTTCTGTGACATAGCTGGGCCACTGTGAATGCCGTCTATGACTATACTTTTATCAAGGTCAGTCATTGTCAGCTGGCATGTAAACAAAGTTTGGGGGGCGATGGAAGCGGCAAGATATTAATTATTGAAGTTATAATTAGTTATAGTGCAAAATGTGCTTGGGAAGACATCCATAGTTACTAAATGTGATATGGAGTGGTTAGGTTACAGTCATTGTTCCAATGACGTCAGGTTAGGTTAGGTTATAGTTATTATTCCAATGGCATCTCTATCAATTGGTAGGTGTATTATAGGGATTTACTAATAACTAAGGGGGGACCACATCCACACATGCATTGCCCTGGTATTTGTTAATAATTTTCAAGGCATTTTGGGGTCATGGAAATTTTAACCAAGCATTTAGATGTTGGCAAAATTGAACATATCAATGTATACATTTAACATTAATTGTACATTGCTTATCACATCCTATGCACACTAAAAGTTTACCTCATGATATCATACAAGCTTACTCTAGGAAATGCATCACCACACTGTTTCACCACTGCCATGCTTGTTTATTATTTCACAGAGCCTGCATATTAATATTTCTGATCAAGAATAAATGTGTGTGTGTGTGTGTGTGTGTGTGTGTGTGTGTGTGTGTGTGTGTGTGTGTGTGTGTGTGTGTGTGTGTGTGTGTGTGCGTGTGCGTGTGCGTGTGCGTGTGCGTGTGCGTGTGCGTGTGCGTGTGCGTGTGCGTGTGCGTGTGCGTGTGCGTGTGCGTGTGCGTGTGCGTGTGCGTGTGCGTGTGCGTGCGCGTGTGCGTGCGCGTGCGCGTGCGCGTGTGCGCGTGCGCGTGCGCGTGCGCGTGCGCGTGCGTGTGCGTGTGCGCGTGTGTCACCGTAATCGTCACGTTGAAATCAATTCCTCTATATACTTGTTTATCCGCTTTAAGAAATACTTTCCCCAAAAAATCCACAAAAGTTTTTCTTCCATTGACTTTGGAGTCGGAATTCGTGTCACAACGAAAATAAAACGCAAGTGCATGAGCCACTCGTGCAAAACGCAAGTCCATCGCAACATGCGACAAAGAAACGCAAGTGCAGACTTGCGTTTTGTTTGTGTGGCAAGAAGGCCGTTTCAGAGCCGTGACAGCAAAATCAAGTGCACACAGTGATCAAAATGCAAAGCACAAAGCTGTTTTGCATCAAGATGCAAAGCGGCCCAATGAAGACGTGCTGAATTTTTCCAAGGTGATGCTGAGTGCCTATTGTGTCTCACATATTGTACTGGATGGGCGCCACATAGCCTGAGTTGCTGAGGCGACCTAAACACAAATAATTATCATGTAGTGTACTGAGTTACATTTATAGCTATATTTAGCTATTTTTTTTCTGGTATTCAAAACTGTACCAGCACATACCAATGCTGTGTCTGTAGGTATATATACAAATATCCGTCAATACAAATGTATTCATCCAACCGGATCCGCTGGAAATGAAAATAGCGAATCTAGACATCTTTCCCATCTCATTTGCAATGCACACCATTCGCCATGGATGTACGCACATCGTCCATCTTGGCCCAGCACCTCTCAGCCAGTGAGGCCACCCACTGCACTTCCCTGTTGCTGCAGTGTGAGCCAGAAACTGTGTTTGTGGTTTGGCATCAGAGGGAGCAGGTTATCCACTATCTTGTCGATCTTCGCCTCGTTCAGACCAGGCGGTTTGGTGCGACGTATTGTTTTTTTTCGTGTGGGGCAAACGTCTTCATGAGACTGAACGCTCTCCACTGTCGGTCGAGATGACTCTTCTTCAAGAAGATGTTTTCGCTGCCCCGGCGGCAGCGGATGTCTCAGATATGACCGCAGACTCTCCTTGGCTAGCTGGCCCAGCTTCTGTGACACGCCATCCTGGAACTTCTTCTTCTTCTTCTAAGTGTCCGGCGGTACTCGGCAGCACGCCGATGTCCGGGCCCCCCAGAGGAGGCCGGTCGCCCGCATGAAGTCGACCGCTGCTCCCGGGTTGTCTTGGAGGATCGAAATGATCATTGAGCGCTGGGGCTGGAAACGGGGACAGTTGAGGAGGAAATGTTCTGAATCCTCGGGTTCGATGCAGACGTAGCGGGGTCCGTCCTCGCCGGCCCTCCTCCACCTTCGGAGCGTCTCCCGTGGGCAGCGGTTGACGCGCAACTGGTGCAGCGTCTTCTGCTCCAGTCTTGTCCAGCTGCCGCTGACCTTGACCGGGCGGCCGCCCGTCGCTCTCCGGTGGAAGTGGTCAGGTGGGACCCCTTCGTGGTAGGCCCCGGTCCACCGCCTCCTGCACACCTGACGTATGGCAGTGCGGGCCGAGGCCATGTCCACCGGCAGGGGTCTGGTCAGGTCGGTCGTTCAGGACTCTCCCTTCGTTCGCCGCAGAGTCCGCCTCCTCGTTGCCCGGGACTCCGGCATGGACCGGGGACCCACACCGGTTGGACGACCCCTCCCCGCCGGCAGATCTCCGCCAACGGGTCTATGATGGTAGTCACGGTGGCTGGTTGTGGTTTCCACGGCGCGTCCTGCAGCTTCGTGAGCAGCGACAGGGAGTCGGTGTAAATGCGGAAGCGTCTCACATGTGCCGGGGCGTCTGAGATGTCGCCCAGTGCTTCCCTCAGTGCCAGCATCTCGGTCCGGTACGAGCTGGTGAGCTGTCCCGCCGGCACCGCCCACGTGCGGTCACCCCTGCCCGCGTCCTCCAATCGGGTGATGCCGCAACCGCCGCTCCCGAAGCCGCCGGCCGCAGAGCTGTCCGTGAAGTATGTCGATTGAGCAGGAGGCAGGTGGCGCCCTCGAATGCATCTCTCCCCGACTCGGCTCCGTCTCTCTTCCTTGTGGGACCCGCCGCTGTTGTGATGGTGCGGACAGACCCCTTGTTGTCGCTTTCCCGCGGGGATTGGTGAGCGACCGCCTGATTCTCCCTGGGCTGTCCTTCCAGGCCGGCCTCCTCGGCGACTGCCGTCGCTCTCTCCCTCCACGTGTCGCGGTTCTTTAGTCGGCGTTTGGTGACGCGCTTGGCGGTGCTGTGGGTCGAGATCCGGGGGGTCGAGCTGGAGTGGCTTCTCCCGCTGGATGGCTCCTTGTTTCTCGGCCGCCGCCGAGACGTCAGTAATCTGGGCTTCCACCATCTTCACTTCTTTTCTGGTGTTGACCGGGCATCCCGCGGCAGATCTGTCGATGACGTCTCGGTTGGCTGGGCGGGTGAACTGCATGTAGGTGCCGCAGCCATAGAGGGCGACAGGCTCGGTAAAGGATTTGTAGAGCTTGCGGAGGGTGTGTTCTCTGCAACCACATCCTGTGCCGGCCAGGGCTTTCATGACTCCGATGCGCTTGTCGACCTTCAGTTTGGTGGCGTTTATGTGGGATCGGAAGGCGAGCTGTGGGTCGAACTTCACACCCAAGATGGTGACTTCTGCGACCTGATCCAGAGCATTGTTGCCCAGGCAGAGGTTCAGGGCGCGTTTGGCTTTCACTTCGTTCCGGTGTGTGGAGAACAGGATGGTCTTGGTCTTAGTGTCGCTGACTTCCATGTTCCAGGTGTCTACCCACTCGTAGAGCTCATCCAGCGCGGCATGCACTCTGACGGTTGCGCTGTCAACGTCGTGGTCGCTGGCGAAGATCACGAGGTCACCAGCGTACAAGCCGATAGACACTCGGTGTCTACGGAGCATCGGGGCAAGGTCGTTGGCGTAGCAGAGCCACAGCATCGGCGAGCTGGTTGCTCCTTGTGGCAGGCCCTCCCTCATGATGACCTCTGAACAGCGCGTCTCCCCACTTGACCTCGCCCTTCGGTCGGCCAGGAAGCTGCGGAACCATCTGAGCTGGCATGGTGGGACGCCCATGTCTGCCATCTTGATGATGAGGCTGTCCTTGTGGACACGGTCGTAGACGGCACTCAGGTCCACAGCGGCGAGTACCGTGCGCTCCACCTTCGGCTGCTCCAGGGAGTCTCATTATGTCCTGGCTGAGTCGGGTGACTTGCTCCTCCGTGCTGCGGACTGTGCGGTAGCCCGCCTGCTCCGGCGCGAGCTGGTCGGTCTGCTCCAACAGGTACTGGGTCCTGCCCTTCAGCATGCGCTCGACCAGTTTCCCCAGGCAGCTGGTCAGGCTGATTGGTCGGTATGACGTCGGGTCATCCTGTGGTTTGCCGGGTGGTTTGCAGGGACGGCCACGATGTGCGCTCTGCGCCAGGACGTGGGGACCGACCCTTCTTGAGGCTCCCGTTGGCGATCTTGAGGAGCTTGGCCTTGCCCCTGGGTCCTAGCTCCCGCAGCATCCGCGTGGTGACACCGTCCGGGCCTGGTGCCTTCCCTGCAGCTTGGTGGAGCGCGGCCGCTAGCTCCGTCTCGGGGAACGCCCTGCACATCCTCCCTCTACAGTTTGGATGCTGTCGTCATGCCTTGTCCGCAATGTTAGAGGCTAGAAGTCGCCTAGCTTTCAAGGTCTTGCGTTTCCCCTCTGAAATGGTGTGGAAGGTGGCCTTGCTGACCGAGGCGTAGTGTTTGGCCAGCATGTTAGCTTTTTCCCGTTCGGAGGTTGCCAAACACATCCCTCAAAACTCCCTGATAACCGTTCCGCCGAACTATGTCCAACAATTTCTGCCAAATCTCGGCAGTTTAAATCCCGGTTTAAACGGCTTTGTAATAGCACGCGCCCGTCATGAGCGTTCAAAGTTCACGCTATGCAAAACCAGCATTATGCGACAATTCATACTTTACTTTAGGAAGAACAAAACAATTCATGATTATATTTTTTAGTAAAATTTTAGGACGAAACATTTAATTTGAAGAAAACGAAATTGCCTATTATATGTTTTCTCAACGCCGAGAAATTCCCGCCCTTCTTCAGGTCTTCGAACGCCATTGCTGTCAAGGGTCTGTGTCTGCCAGACACGCCTCCGTTTTCAGGATATTCAAACGAAACAAGCAAGCGATATTTTACTACCAAAAGTCAACGGAAAAAGAACGCAAGTGCGCACTTACGTTTTTATATCAGTATATTTGACTACCCAAGTCAACGGAAAAATAACGCAAGTGCGCACCTGTGGTTTTCATCAGTATATTTGACTACTAAAAATCAACGCAAAAAGAACACAAGTGCGCACTGCGTTTTTATCTGTGGAATCTGACGAATGAAAGAAGAACATGCGTTTATGTGTTGCATCTCGTGGAACTTGCGTTTTATTTCCGTACCAAACTGGGCAAGCCTCTTACTTGCGCTTATTTAAAAACTAGAAAATCTAAAATTTTGGGCGAATCATGCTGCTATCAAAAACAAATATTTGGTGGGATGACGTTGATCGTTGTCACAAACATACCGGTGTAAAAAAAAAAAAATGTCAAAAATGCACTTTCGTTTTATTTGCGTTGCACGGCAGAAATGATCCCATGGTGGGGTATTTCTAACACGTTTGTTGAAAATATGATGTCATTTGATCTCTATTGATCTCCATTGATCTCCATCGTCTTGACCATGACTGAAGTTCATGTAAAGCTCAGAATAGTACTCAGATCTTCAACTATTGTCTGACTTAAAGGGACTGTCCCACCTTTTTGAAGTTGTCAAATCACACTTAATTGTATGTCTACATTTCAGGCGAGGTCAGCTGAACATGTTCGTGAACTTTTTTTCCGAAAAAATGTTTATCTTGGAAGATATTCAACTTTTAGTTTTAAGCGGAAAGTTGGGTTGGTGACATCATATGAGTTTGTTGTTAATAACAGGGAAATCCTTTGTGCTGCCAAATGTATTGCACAATTTTTTGTCGACATCTATTGCGCAGAAAAACAGCGAACCACCCGGTGTCTAGATTGGCTAGCACTGTCAGCTGGAGTTGTTGCAGCAGTTGGAAATCAGCCCCCTTGCAGTGCGGAGGTTAACTATGGGATGCATCGTATAACTCTTTTGGGGTTAATGTTGGGTGGTCATTTGGTACATTTGCACGTAATTTTAGCGAAATCGAAGGGTCGTCGATTTTTCGAATATCTGCCCAGACGTCTATTTTGACCTCTAGACGCTTTACTGTCGAATGCATCGTACAACTCTTTTGGGGTTGATGTTGGGTGGTCATTTGCTACATTTGCACCAAATTTGAGCGAAATCGAAGGGGTCGTCGATTTTTGTAAATAAAATATCTGCCCAGACTTCTAATTTGACCTCTAGACGCTTAACTATGGGATGCATCGCAAAATACTTCTAGGGCAATGTTTAGGTAGCCATTGGCTACCTATGTGCAAAATGTGAGCGAAATTGAAGGGGTCGTCGATTTTTCGAATATCTGCCCAGACGTCTATTTTGATCTCTAGACGCTTAACTATGGGATGCATCGTACAACCCTTTTGGTGTTGATGTTGGGTGGTCATTTGGTACATTTGCATGAAATTTGAGCGAAATCGAAGGGGTCGATTTTCCCCATGAACCTTATTTGGCCTCTAGAGGCCTTGCTATGGGATGCATCGCAAAATCT
>JAXIVJ010008033.1:0-25000 GCA_036785665.1 Chirona hameri | reverse complement strand
GTCCTGTACTGAGGGCTGGGGGTCACCGCCCAAAGGTCAGGTCGCCCGGGCAGTGTGGGCCGGAAGCGCAGGTGCGGATTCATCAAACTTACCCGCTCCTACCTCCACACAGGGACGAGCGCGAGCGGAAACTGCGCAAAAATAGATGTCCGGATGATTTCGTTACACCCTGTACATATATAGGTCATCACTACAGGTGGGCATCTTCATCTACGATGATCGCGGAGTGATCCTTGTGTCGCACCATAGGCGTAGGGATCACCTCTGTAAGGATCACCTCTGTAGGGATCACCTCTGTAGGGATCACCTCTGTAGGGTTCACCTCTGTAGGGATCACCTCTGTAGAGATCACCTCTGTAGGGATCACCTCTGTAGGGATCACCTGTAGGGATCACCTCTGTAGTGATCACCTCTGTAGGGATCACCTCTGTAGGGATCACCTCTGTAGGGATCACCTCTGTAGGGATCACCTCTGTAGGGATCACCTCTGTAGGGATCACCTCTGTAGTGATCACCTCTGTAGGGATCACCTCTGTAGGGATCACCTCTGTAGTGATCACCTGTAGGGATCACCTCTGTAGGGATCACCTCTGTAGGGATCACCTCTGTAGGGATCACCTCTGTAGGGATCACCTCTGTAGGGATCACCTCTGTAGGGATCACCTCTGTAGGGATCACCTCTGTAGGGATCACCTCTGTAAGGATCACCTCTGTAAGGATCACCTCTGTAGGGATCACCTCTGTAGGGATCACCTCTGTAGGGATCACCTCTGTAGGGATCACCTCTGTAGGGATCACCTCTGTAGGGATCACCCATGTAGGGATCACCTCTGTAGGGATCACCTCTGTAGGGATCACCTCTGTAGAGATCACCTCTGTAGGGATCACCTCTGTAGGGATCACCTCTGTAGAGATCACCTCTGTAGGGATCACCTCTGTAGGGATCACCTCTGTAGTGATCACCTATGTAGGGATCACCTCTGCAGGGATTACCTCTGTAGGGATCACCTATGTAGGGATCACCTCTGCAGGGATTACCTCTGTAGGGATCACCTCTGTAGGGATCACCTCTGTAGGGATCACCTCTGTAGGGATCACCTCTGTAGGGATCACCTCTGCAGGGATCACCTCTGTAGGGTTCACCTCTGTAGGGATCACCTCTGTAGGGATCACCTCTGTAGGGATCACCTCTGTAGGGATCACCTCTGTAGGGATCACCTCTGTAGTGATCACCTCTGTAGTGATCACCTATGTAGGGATCACCTCTGCAGGGATTACCTCTGTAGGGATCACCTCTGTAGGGATCACCCCTGTAGGGATCACCTCTGTAGGGATCACCTCTGTAGGGATCACCTCTGCAGGGATCACCTCTGCAGGGATCACCTCTGTAGGGATCACCTCTGTAGGGATCGCCTCTGTAGTGATCACCTCTGTAGTGATCACTTATGTAGGGATCACCTCTGTAGGGATCACCCATGTAGGGATCACCCCTGCAGGGATCACCTCTGTAGGGATCACCTCTGTAGGGATCACCCCTGTAGGGATCACCTCTGTAGGGATCACCTCTGTAGGGATCACCTCTGTAGGGATCACCTCTGTAGGGATCACCTCTGTAGGGATCACCCCTGTAGGGATCACCTCAGTAGGGATCACCTCTGTAGGGATCACCTCTGTAGGGATCACCTCTGTAGGGATCACCTCTGTAGGGATCACCTCTGTAGGGATCACCCATGTAGGGATCACCCCTGCAGGGATCACCTCTGTAGGGATCACCTCTGTAGGGATCACCCCTGTAGGGATCACCTCAGTAGGGATCACCCCTGTAGGGATCACCTCAGTAGGGATCACCCCTGTAGGGATCACCTCTGTAGGGATCACCCCTGTAGGGATCACCTCAGTAGGGATCACCCCTGTAGGGATCACCTCTGCAGGGATCACCTCTGTAGGGATCACCTCTGTAGGGATCACCCCTGTAGGGATCACCTCTGTAGGGATCACCTCTGTAGGGATCACCTCTGTAGGGATCACCTCTGTAGGGATCACCCATGTAGGGATCACCCCTGCAGGGATCACCTCTGTAGGGATCACCTCTGTAGGGATCACCTCTGTAGGGATCACCTCAGTAGGGATCGCCCCTGTAGGGATCACCTCTGTAGGGATCACCTCTGTAGGGATCACCTCTGTAGGGATCACCTCTGTAGGGATCACCTCAGTAGGGATCACCTCTGTAGGGATCACCTCTGTAGGGATCACCTTTGTAGGGATCACCTCTTTAGGGATCACCTCTGTAGGGATCACCTCTGTAGGGATCACCTCTGTAGGGATCACCTCTGTAGGGATCACCTCTGTAGGGATCACCTCTGTAGGGATCACTTCTGTAGGGGGATCACCTCTGACCCTCGGTTCTCCCGCAGGTTCAGCGAGGGCCACAACCTGTGGTCAGTGAGCGCAGTGGCTCGCTCCTTCATCAACAGTCAGTTCGCCGCCTGCTCGGCTGAGGAGGAGTTTCTGGAGGTGCCGCATACGCTGCTGATGGAGCTGGTGCGCAGTGAGGCGCTGGAGATCGACTCAGAGTACCAGGTCAGAGACGCATGCGCAGTGTCACGCAGCTGTGTCGTGTTTCACCCGTGTCCGAGCCCTTGTTTGACGCGTTTGTAACATGTGTGCGACACTTGTGTCACCAGTGTGTGTCCCTATGTGAACCTGTGCATGTCCCGTACATCTGACCCGTGAACCCGTGTCTGGCCCATTCTGACGACCAGTGTATTAAAGGACTAGAAATAATAGCAAACTGCAATGCGATGTAAAATATATTAACAACGAAGTCAAAATATGAAAGTCAAATTCATCCGGAAACAAGGTAAATCACACATAAGGTAATACACAATGCAAACATAAATATTAACATATTATACGAGTTGAAACATAAAACAACAAAACATATAAGTGAAAAGCTTACTTCATTGCAGCCAAAAAGCATCTAAGAAAATTACGTGAACCACAAATTAAATTTAAACTTCGTCTCCCGGTCGGCTTGAGCTGTAACAGTTGTATTGAAGGCATTTCGTTCGCAGGGGTCGTTTGGGTCGTTCTTTAAGTCGATCGTTAATTCACTTGTCTGTTATCTGATACAGACTAGTGTCTGATCCTTAGTTTGCCGGTGTATGACCCGTACCCGTATCTGACCCGTACCTGACCCGTACCTGACCCGTACCTGACCCGTACCTGACCCGTACCTGACCCGTACCTGACCCGTACCTGACCCGTACCTGACCCGTACCTGACCCGTACCCGTATCTGACCCGTACCTGACCCGTACCCGTACCTGACCCGTACCCGTACCTGACCCGTACCCGTACCTGACCCGTACCCGTACCTGACCCGTACCTGACCCGTACCTGACCCGTACCTGACCCGTACCTGACCCGTACCTGACCCGTACCTGACCCGTACCTGACCCGTACCTGACCCGTACCTGACCCGTACCTGACCCGTACCTGACCCGTACCTGACCCGTACCTGACCCGTACCTGACCCGTACCTGACCCGTACCTGACCCGTACCTGACCCGTACCTGACCCGTACCTGACCCGTACCTGACCCGTACCTGACCCGTACCTGACCCGTACCTGACCCGTACCTGACCCGTACCTGACCCGTACCTGACCCGTACCTGACCCGTACCTGACCCGTACCTGACCCGTACCTGACCCGTACCTGACCCGTACCTGACCCGTACCTGACCCGTACCTGACCCGTACCTGACCCGTACCTGACCCGTACCTGACCCGTACCTGACCCGTACCTGACCCGTACCTGACCCGTACCTGACCCGTACCTGACCCGTACCTGACCCGTACCTGACCCGTACCTGACCCGTACCTGACCCGTACCTGACCCGTACCTGACCCGTACCTGACCCGTACCTGACTTGTATCTGATCCGTACCTGACCCGTACCTGACCCGTACCTGACCCGTACCTGACCCGTACCTGACCCGTACCTGGCCCGTACCTGACCCGTACCTGACCCGTACCTGACCCGTACCTGACCCGTGCCTGACCCGTGCCTGGCCCGCGCCTGGCCCGCGCCTGGCCCGCGCCTGGCCCGCGCCTGGCCCGCGCCTGGCCCGCGCCTGGCCCGCGCCTGGCCCGCGCCTGACCCGCGCCTGACCCGCGCCTGACCCGCGCCTGACCCGCGCCTGACCCGCGCCTGACCCGCGCCTGACCCGCGCCTGACCCGCGCCTGACCCGCGCCTGACCCGCGCCTGACCCGCGCCTGACCCGCGCCTGACCCGCGCCTGCCCCGCGCCTGACCCGTGCCTGTGTCTGTGCCTGCCCCGTGCCTGCCCCGTGCCTGACCGGAGCCTGACCGGTGCCTGACCGGTGCCTGTGCCCGTGCCTGCCCCGTGCCTGACCGGTGCCTGTGACCGGTGCCTGACCGGTGTCTGTGCCCGTGCCTGACCGGTGCCTGCCCCGTGCCTGACCGGTGCCTGACCGATGCCTGACCGGTGCCTGTGCCCGTGCCTGACCGGTATGTATGTATGTATGTATTTACATCGTGCCATCGGTCCATGCACACATGGCTATTCTGATTGGCGAGTCAATTCGACGAACATTAGGACAAGAGGCGCACACACACACACACACACACACATGTATACATTCCTGCTGCATCTCACTTCCGGTCACATCTAATCATTATCAGTCCCACTCTGCTTTGTGAGCAGATGCTCTCGGAGCTCGGGTCTAAAGCGCCGCGGACCCATATCGCGGAGACTTTGCGGCAGAGCGTTGTAAGCTGTGACGGCTGAAAACAGAAAGCGGCGTCGTCCCGAGTCTGTGCGTATCACGGGTCTGTCCAGCCGGTCGGCCTGTCTGGTCACGCGGTGGTGAATATCGCCGCGAGTCACCAGGCTACTGTACAGCGACTCTGGCTGGCCGGCGGACACAATTTGTTTTAACAAAGTCAGCGAATGGTACTGGTGCAGATTTCCCACCGTCAACTAATTCAGGTCTTTCAGCACGTCACTGATGTGATCGTACTTACGACGGCCGGAGATGACTCGTGCGCCAAAGTTAAGCATTTTCTGCAGCCGTGCCATTTGTGTGATGCCGCATACACCATACACACTGATGCCTGACCCGTGCCACACACCGGTGCCTGGCCCGTGCCTGTGATCGTGTCTGACCGGTGCCTGCCCCGTGCCTGACCGGTGCCTGACCGGTGCCTGTGCCCGTGCCAGGTGTTTGAGGCGGCTCTCCGCTGGGTGGCTCACGATATTGAGGAGCGGCTGCGACACGTCTTTGAAATCCTCTGCCACATCCGGCTACCCCTCATACCCAGCAAACGGATCGAAACATGGATTGACGACTGCTGCGACCCCAGCCTCAAGGTGGCGCTCAGGTAAAGGCGCCAATGTCCAGCTCACGTGGCAAGTCCTCACTACGAAGGAATCCATATCACTGAGTGCAAGTTGTTATAAGTAATCACAGTTTGTGTATGCTTGGCTATTGCTCAGTTGGCGAGTGAAGCTTCTTAAATCGTTGCTTATATAGCCATGTCTCGCGTCTGAGAAGTTTCGGGGCGTTGTTGCGTATTCTTGTCATACTAAGCTTCACAAAGTCACCTTACGTCATCACGAGTGGTGCCGCCGGATCCAGCCAGATAGCTCAGTCGATAGAGCGGTGGGCTCGGAGTGCATAGGTTCCTGGCTCGAATCTGGCTACTGGCGAAGCTTTCGGGTCTCCCCGCTTTGGTTGGCCTGACTCAGACCTGACCCGTGTCTGTTCAGGCCGCCTGAGAGAACCTGCCGATACGTGACCAACACTCGCGTCGTCGTAAAGGCCCCAATACCACCTCTGAGACTTGCGATACCAAGTTTGACATTGTAACCCTATGCCGGCTACTGCCACCACCGTGTGATAGGTCACCCTACCCTTACTGCCGCCGTGTGATAGGTCACACCCTACCCTTACTGCCGCCACCGTGTGATAGGTCACACCCTACCCCTACTGCCTCCGCCGTGTGATAGGTCGCACCCTACCCTTACTGCCTCCGCCGTGTGATAGGGCACACCCTACCCTTACTGCCGCCACCGTGTGATAGGGCACACCTACCCTTACTGCCGCCGTGTGATAGGGCACACCCTACCCTTACTGCCGCCGTGTGATAGGGCACACCCTACCCTTACTGCCTCCGCCGTGTGATAGGTCACACCCTATTCTTACTGCCTCCGCCGTGTGATAGGTCACACCCTATCCTTACTGCCTCCGCCGTGTGATAGGTCACCCTACCCTTACTGCCGCCGTGTGATAGGTCACACCCTACCCTTACTGTATCCACCGTGTGATAGGTCACACCCTACCCTTACTGCCGCCACCGTGTGATAGGTCACACCCTACCCTTACTGCCTCCGCCGTGTGGTAGGTCACACCCTACCCTTACTGCCTTCGCCGTGTGATAGGTCACACCCTACCCTTACTGCCTCCGCCGTGTGATAGGTCACACCCTACCCTTACTGCCTCTACTGTGTGATAGGTCACACCCTACCCTTACTGCCTCCGCCGTGTGATAGGTCACCCTACCCTTACTGTCGCCGTGTGATAGGTCACACCCTACCCTTACTGTATCCACCGTGTGATAGGTCACACCCTATCCTTACTGCCGCCGTGTGATAGGTCACACCCTACCCTCACTGCCGCCGTTACCGTGTGATAGGTCACACCCTACCCTTACTGCCTCCGCCGTGTGGTAGGTCACACCCTACCCTTACTGCCTTCGCCGTGTGATAGGTCACACCCTACCCTTACTGCCTCCGCCGTGTGATAGGTCACACCCTACCCTTACTGCCTCTACTGTGTGATAGGTCACACCCTACCCTTACTGCCTCCGCCGTGTGATAGGTCACCCTACCCTTACTGTCGCCGTGTGATAGATCACACCCTACCCTTACTGCCTCCACCGTGTGATAGGTCACACCCTACCCTTACTGCCGCTGTGCGATAGGTCACACCCTACCCTTACTGCCGCCACCGTGTGATAGGTCACACCCTACCCTTACTGCCACCGTGTGATAGGTCACACCCTACCCTTACTGTCGCCGTGTGGTAGGTCATACCCTACCCTTACTGCCCCCGCCGTGTGATAGGTCACACCCTATCCTTGCTGCCGTCACCACCGTGTGATAGGTCACCCTACCCTTACTGCCGCCGTGTGATAGGTCACACCCTACCCTTACTGCCTCCGCCGTGTGATAGGTCACCCTACCCTTCCTGCCGCCGTGTGATAGGTCACACCCTACCCTTACTGTATCCACCGTGTGATAGGTCACACCCTACCCTTACTGCCGCCGCTGTGTGATAGGGCACACCCTACCCTTACTGTCGCCGTGTGATAGGTCACACCCTACCCTCACTGCCGACGTGTGAGAGGTCACACCCTACCCTTACTGCCACCGCTGTGTGATAGATCACACCCTAACCTTACTGCCGCCGCCATGTGATAGGTCGCACCCTACCCTTACTGCCGCCGTGTGATAGGTCACACCCTACCCTCACTGCCGCCGTGTGAGAGGTCACACCCTACCCTTACTGCCACCGCTGTGTGATAGATCACACCCTACCCTTACTGCCTCCACCGTGTGATAGGTCACACCCTACCCTTACTGCCGCTGTGCGATAGGTCACACCCTATCCTTACTGCCGCCGCTGTGTGATAGGGCACACCCTACCCTTACTGCCGCCGTGTGATAGGTCACACCCTACCCTCACTGCCGCCGTGTGATAGGTCACACCCTACCCTTACTGCCACCGTGTGATAGGTCACACCCTACCCTTACTGCCGCCGTGTGATAGGTCACACCCTACCCTTACTGCCACCGCCGTGTGATAGGTCGCACCCTACCCTCACTGCCGCCGCCGCCGTGTGATAGGTCACACCCCACCCTCACTGCCTCCGCCGTGTGATAGGTCACACCCTACCCTTACTGCCGCCGTGTGATAGGGCACACCCTACCCTTACTGCCGCCGTGTGATAGGTCACACCCTACCCTCACTGCCGCCGTGTGATAGGTCACACCCTACCCTTACTGCCACCGTGTGATAGGTCACACCCTACCCTTACTGCCACCGTGTGATAGGGCACACCCTACCCTCACTGCCGCCGTGTGATAGGTCACACCCTACCCTTACTGCCGCCGTCGCCGTGTGATAGGTCACACCCTTACTGCCTCCGCCGTGTGATAGGTCACACCCTTACTGCCCCCGCCGTCGCCGTGTGACAGGTCTATGAAGAGGGACCTGGACGGCCAGACGGGCTGTCTGGTGAAGCTCTGCGCCGAGCCGCGGCACTCCGCCAAGAAGACCATCTACGTGATCGGCGGCTCAAAGAAGGAGCTGGTCAGCTCGTGGACGCGATCCGAGAACGCCCTCTGCTCCACCGAGTGTTTCGACACGTTCAACAAGGTAGCGACCGCGGCGTGCCCAGACTGAAGCTGGGTGGCGAGGCACGGGTAGCAGTTTTTCACTTTGTCTTAACCTAGTTCATGCCATGCGCTTCTGTATGTAAACGAAAATGGCAACAATTTATCACATGTCTGGGTGTGGCATAGGTGGCTGGCCATGCTTATTTTGATATATTTAAACTGTCGTGGCGTTTTACCAGCGTCAAAGTTCTTAATCGTTCCTTATGTGCCTGGTCGCCCTGTTTGGAGCAGTCTGAACTATCTGGCCTGTCCTGATTCCCCCGTCTGCGCCCGTGCTGGTCCGTCTGTATGTCTGTTTGTCTATGTGTCTGTCTGTGTCTGTGCCAGTCCTGACCTGTTCATCTCCATCTGTGTGACCAGGTGTGGAGGCGGGCGTCCCCTATGCGGATCGCCCGTATCCTGCCCGGCGTGGCCGTGCTGAACGGCAGGGTGTACGTGGTCGGAGGCGAACAGGAGAGTCTCATCATGGCCAACGGCGAGATCTACAATCCGCAGGTTAGCCAGCCGATTAGAGAACCCACTATAAATCGCCTGCCAAGTGCATATAATTGGCTATTTATTTCTGCGGTATTTGTTGCTTTCCTTTTTCTACTTTTCGGACAGATGAATTCGGCGTTTCAATGAAGCAGGGTAGGAAACACGTAACGTTATCAGACACCCGGCGATTTTGTCTTATTATGAAAAGTTCGGTAGGGTGTGGGTGGCTAAGCCCGTAGAGCGTTGGACTCTGAATCCCTTTGTTCCGGGTCGAGTCTGGCTACTGACGATGTCATTCGGTTTCTCTGCTTGGGTTGGCGTGGCTTGATGTCCTGACTATAGATGCCAGTGGTGTAGTCGTAAAGCCCAATACCACCAGCAGCAGCAGTCTGTCCGGCATCACGTGTTGGCGCCTGCTGTTGCAGAGGGACCAGGGGTCCAGTATGACATGTTCACCTCTGTTGTTGTTGTGTCGCTCCCTCCGGGCTCGCGGAGCGAGCCGTAGTCATAGACGACTCTGGAGGTATCTAGTGACCTCCGCCAGGACCACCACTGCGTCGTCTTGCTTGACGTCGTTTGGTGACGGGAACAGGGTCCCGAAGATGCGGTGACGTTCGGTGACGGGAACAAGGTTCCGAAGATGCGGTGACGCACCGTCATCAGCGCCGGGCCTCGCAGCAGGACATGGTCCGGGGTGTCCGCCTCCTCCCCGCAGGCTCGGCACCAGCCCGCCTGACAGCGTAGGTCGCTGCACTGGGCACACCTCGGCGAGGGACGACGGCCGATGCGGTGGAGGTATTGAGCGGACCCGGACCAATGTCCCGCGCGGAGCTGGTGTACGTCGATGGCCTCGAACCTGCTGCGGCGTCGCACCGGCGGGGGAGCGCTCCGCCCATCAGCGTGCGGTACCATCCCGCAGGCCACTCGCCGATGGCGCGGGAGCGCGCCGCTCTCGCCGCCGCTCGGTGCACGGTCGCGACGTCGACTGGGACGTCGGCCTGGGGGAGAGCTGTCGCGTTCTTGGCGAGATCATCCACGCGCTCATTCCCTGGCAGGCCACAGTGGGACGGGACCCACTGTAGATACAGATGTCGGCCATCCGACGACAGATCCAGCAGGAGATTCCAGATGGAGACCGCCAGTGGTGCAGGCTGGGCCGGCGGTCCTCGCTGCAGTCTTCTGAGTGGTGCCTGGGAGTCCGTGCATATCATTACTGGGTCTCGGATATGAGCCGGTTGCGCCTGTAGGTGGCTGAGGGCCGCGTGGAGGGCCACCAGTTCTGCCCTGCCCTGTAGCTGGAGCAGAGTCTTCCGGCGGCCTCACGTAGTTCATGGGTTTCGCCGTCCGGCATCTCGACGAAGACTCCTGCTCGGCCGTCGTTGACTCCTCCATCAGCCGATCGATCGGTCCACACCCAGGTGGCGCGTTGGGGTAGGGATCACCATTGGGGTAGTGCTGCGTTGGGGTAGGGATCACCATTGGGGTAGTGCCGCGTTGGGGTAGGGATCACCATTGGGGTAGTGCCGCGTTGGGGTAGGGATCACCATTGGGGTAGTGCCGCGTTGGGGTAGGGATCACCATTGGGGTAGTGCCGCGTTGGGGTAGGGATCACCATTGGGGTAGTGCCGCGTTGGGGTAGGGATCACCATTGGGGTAGTGCCGCGTTGGGGTAGAGCGGCCACATGGTGCGGGGCCACTTCGAGGTTTTGTTTTCTGTGCGGAGGCTCCCGGCGGCAGCCCCGAGCCCGTCCACGGGGGTGGGGGACCCGGCGGGGCAGGATCGGCTCAGTGGGCACCGTCACTCCCGCCGCCTCCCAGACCTTGAGGCCCATCCCCTCCAGCCGGAGACCTACGACAGCCGGGGCGGCACCGATGAGTCCGCGATCACCCGGAGCGAGTCGTCCGGCGGCAGGGCCTTCGTCTCGACTAGGAACCGGGCCGCCAGCGTGAGCCGGCGGGACGCGACCGGGGGGAGTCCGGCCTTCTGCCAGAAGTGCGTGAATCCGTGTCGACACGGGGCATCCGGTGATGACCTGCGCCGCGGCCCGTATCTTGCGCTCAAGGACCTCGACGTGGGATTCGGATGTGGCAGGGAGCCAGGCCGCAGTAGCGTGGTTTTGCGGGCCTCTCACGTAGCCGTTGGCCACTGCTCTCAGCTGCTGTTCCTTCAGTCCCCAGTCGCGTCCCGTCATCCTCCTGAGCTGGGCGATGCGTGGTCGGGTCTTCTTGCGCAGACTCCTGCAGTGAGCTCTGAAGTGCAGGGTGCGGTCCATGGTGACTTCCAGCAGTTTGAGTTGGTCTCCCGAGGCCACGGCCTCCCCTGTGACCTCGATGGTGCAGTCAACCGCGTCTCTCGGGGCCTGGGAACAGTGTTGTATTGTTAATTTCATGACCTGGTCCCGGAGAGTAAAAATCCATAGATGGAGAGTAAAATTGTATTGTCAGGCAATTTAAGATTTTCACTTTTGTTTTAATTATTTTACTTGGAAAGTAAAAAAAATCATTGTTTGTAATAGATATTAAATCCTTGTGAGGAAAATTTAATTATATTTTAACTACAATGTCGGTAAGATCAGGCGAAAAGAGAGCAAATTTCCTGAACAAATATGAAGAGAGCAAAATTCTTTGGACCCAAAAAGTCCAGAAAATGACCCAAATTCCAAGGCTGCCTGGGAAAGTACCAGCACCTGAGTCTTCTCGCTCGCTACCTTCATCTTCGAGGCGCGTGCCCACTGCAGCAGAGAGTCCGCCGCCTGCTGAGCTCGCCGTCGCGCGACGTCGATCGTGTTCCCAGAACACAGGGCTGCCGTATCGTCAGCATACATGAAGGGAGTTGTACCGGGGTCTTCAAGACATCCACTAATGGCGCCGCCCATAACAAGAACAGGGTCGGGGCCAGGACACTGCCTTGCGGCAGGCCCGCCCTGAAGTTCCGGTCACGACTCTTACAGCCGTTGACTTCTGTGTGGGCTCGACGATCGCGGAGGAAGCTCCAGATCCAGCTTATCAGGCAGAGCGGGACTCCCTGTTGCAGTAGTCTGACTCGCAGAAGGTGGTGGTCCACCGTGCCGTACGCGCGTGAGAAATCATATGCCGGCAGGACATACCGCTGGGCCGTCTCCGTCTGCCCGGTTCTTCTTACGTGACCGGGAATGCTGCCAGCCGTCCTGCACCTGCTGTACCAGCTGTCCCAGGCTGTCTTCCACTGAGCGGCCTTCGCGGAATCCCACCTGCTCGGGTGGGATGAGCTCTCGCTCCGACACCACGTGGTTGAGCCTGTTGAGGATCAGCCGCTCTGTCAGCTTTGATGGTGACTGGTCAGCGCGATCGGACGGTAGGACGCTATCTGGCGCTTGTCCTTACCGGCCTTCGGAAAGGGACAGATCGTCGCGCATCACCACTACCGCGGGATAGATCCCTCCCGCCAGCTGGCATTGATGCAGGGGCGGATCCAGGCAAACATTTCGGGGGGGGGGGGGCACATCAGACGTGAAGAGGCCCTCGAGCTGAAAAGGGCCCCCAACGTTTTTGCAGGTTTGAAAGGGCCTCCAGTCGCTCTGAGAGAGTATTTTCAGGTATGAGAAAGCCCTTAACAAGCCTAAGAGGGCCTCGTCAGGCCTGAAAGAGTTCCATACCAGTCTGAGAAGGCCCTTAATAGGCCTGAGAGGGCCTGATATTTCTGCGTGTATTTAAGCCTTTGCAGCATTTGTAATGTGGATTTTCATGTTACAGTAGGTACTTGTTATTTAGCGCCGCCAAGCGGCGATTTTTTACGGGTTTCCCTGATAAAATCCAGAAATATAGGCGATGGGCCTTATAGATCATAAGAAGCTAAAAATGTTATTCATTCAATTCAGCGTTACGACGAACCGAAGACGATGACGATGGCTTCGTTATGATGATGGCCACCGATGTGATGCAGCGAAGCGGCGTGAAAATGTGAATTTTAGGTCGTGGAAAACGAAATTTTAATATTGGAACCAGACCAGTGGAGACCAGTGGAGCCACGCCTCAGGTAACCCCTTTTCCTGGTTGCACATCTCGGTATGATGAAAAATATTGAAATGAAGGTAGTTTCTCATATACATTAACTAGCCTCGGATAGTAAGTCACGATGACCGGTGGCAGTCAGCGCTCAATAGCACACATGATAATCATAACTATGCATATGTACCGAACTGTAACAAACAACTGGTAACAGTGCAAATGGTTTGAAAGCAGCAAGAGGCAGAACGACTTTTCCGCGCATAAATGGTCCCTGTGGATCTGGAAGAGCTTGAGGGTGGATGGCTTTGGGAGCTGGTCCTGGCCTGGTCCCCAGTATTAGCTCTTCAGTGTCCAGCAAGTTGGGCATCGCTCCAGCTTCCGCGGGTGCCGATGTCCGCGTCATTGCGTCCGCGTCGCCTTTTTCGGAACTCGGCAGACTAGCTAAGCATGCACTGGCGGATCCAGCCGTCGGTTTTTTTGGGGGTGGGGGTGGGGGCAAATCGGTGGGAGGCACTGGCAGATCCAGCCTCTCTCCGTGGGGGGGGGGGGGGGGGTCTTTTTGTGGCAAAAAGGTACCCCCATTTTTCTCCCTCCGCATATTTGGGCCGTTCACCTTATTTTGGTATTCAAGCCTAAGAAATTCACCTTTCAAACTCACAACACATTATTTTGTGGATTTTTTTCCCCGAATTTTTTTTTCTCCCCATTTCTTGGTTACAAAACTCACAATTTCGGATATCCGAGATAGCCATGTTGAAGAGAATGTCATTTCCTTTCTTTTGACGTTTTTTTATTTGCAATTTGCTTCAAAACTCTACGCTTTGTCCAACATTTATAGTTTTTCCACCAAAAATGGCATGGCATGACGTTATTAAAACGTCATTATCTCCCAAAATGTTACATCAATGTAATTGAAAGTTGGTGAGAATACTTAGACTTGATGCAGGATAAGGTACTGAAGGTTTCACGTTGATACCTATCACAGTTTCTAGGTTATTGAGAAAATCCGGGAGGGGGCAGATACTTCCAGTAAGGTTTGAGCTAGAAGTACCTATATCAAACTTGGTACCTACCTATAGTTTGTTTTATTTTGATTGCACAATTGCCATTGGGAACTTCGTGAGAATCACACGTGAATTTTGTACACACCGCTGTCACGCGTCCCGAAAAGTTATTTTCACAAAAGCAATGCGTCATTTTTGACAAACATTTGCGCCGAAATAGAGTGTAGATTGGATTCCAAATTGATACCATATGCAGTGTGCTTCCTATATGTAAAAAAAAACGTTTGTTCGAGCTTCAATTCCGGCTAGCAGCTTGCTGGCCGCTATTTTCTCGTCCAGTTGAGCTTTTTAAGCACTGATTTGATGGTAAGTGTAGGCGTGCCCAAGGGGTGGGGCCCACGGGGCAATTGCCCCCCCCCCCGCCCCCTGAAGGTCCGTACGTGCCCTCTTGGCCGTATGTGCCCCTTTGGAAATAGGTCCCGAAGGTCCCTATTTCCAAAGATGCTTCAAAGATTAATGATTTTTTAAGGGGAAAATGTTGAAATTATGCCCCTCTAAAAATATAGTGGGCCAAATCCGGTGATTTGTTTTGGTTGGGTTACCTTATGCTCCCCTGATAAAAATTACTCACTCCTGGGGTGAATCCTGGGTACACTACTGATGGTAAGATCCGTGTTTCCCAAACAAAAATCCAGTTTTCACTGTGTATAGTTGGATTTTGACTGGTGCGAAGTCAATTTTTACGAACAATTGTCAACGTTTTTTTGTTAAGGGGGGAAGACATGTTGCCCCCCCCCCTTCCAGGTTTTTTTGGGGCCATGGCCTGGTTGCCCCCCCCCCCCCTGGATCCGCCAGTGTAAACATGTATCCCGCTTGAAAGTTAATATTTTATGAAGCGAGTGGGACCTGGGGGCTGGGGCCAGCAATTACCACCAAGGAGAGCCTCTGCCAGACATTTAATACAATGAATTTTCGCATTTTCCAAATTTGAATAAGCAATTGCGAAACTTGTGTTATGCCGCGAAGCGGCGCGAAATTTTTCAGTTTTAAACTGAGGATAGCTGGATTTTGACTGTTGCAAAGGCAAGTTTTACGATAAATTGTTAACTTTCCTCGAAAAAGTGTGTGAAGGCGGGGGTAGACCCCCGCCTTCTGAGAGTGGGAGTTCGGACCCCCCCCCCCTCCCCCGTCGGCGACGCTCCTGGCCCTATGCCAGTCTTGTAGGGCCCTTGCAAGACTTGAGAGCGACATATGCTGGTCTGGAGGATCATCGGTAGGTCTGAAAGGGCCCTCGGTCGTTCTGAAAGGGTCCTGTGCCGGTGCGAGAGCGCCCTAAGGTCGGTAAAAAGGTACCTCAGTCTCTTTGAGAGTACTATCGGTGGGCCTGAGAGGGCCCTTTCTAAGTCTGAGAGGGTCATTGCCAGACTTGGATGGCCATCCGTCCGTTTGAGAGGGCCATTGTCAGGCCTGAGAGGGCTCCGACCAGGCCTCTGGCTCAGGCGGGCCCAAATGGCTCGCCTGGTGTCCGGTATATGGCCCTCTGTCGCCTAGTAAGGGCCCTCTCAGACTGGCTTAGGGCCATCTGAGGCCTGGCAAGAGTCCTCTCAAACAGACACAGGCCCATTTCAAGCCCGACAAGGGCCATCTTTGACTAATGTAGGAACCAGTCAGGACTGGGACTGGTCCTCTCAAACCAACGTATGGTCCCTCTAAGGCTTTGTCAGGCCATCTTAAGCGGGCCGAGAACCCTCTCAGGTCCGGATAAGACCCTCGCAAACCACCCCAGGGCCCTCTCAGAACTAGCAAAGGCCCTCTCCGACAGGCGTAGGGTTTTATCAGACCCAGCGAGGGCATATTGAGACCTGACAAGGACACTCTCAGGCCGACGTAGGGCCCAGGCACGTATCCAGTATTTCGCCCAGGGGTGGGGGGGGGGGGGGGGGGGTGGGGGGGGGGGGGGGCGCCTCGAATGGGTCCCCTTCCCGAGCGTTGAAAGGGCCCAATTCCCGATCATTGCAAGGGCCTAGCAGACCCTCTGACCTCCACATGGGCCCTTTGAAATTCCCAGGGGCCCTCTGGTCTGTCCAGGAGCCCTCAAGCCCTCCAGCCTTCTAAGGGGCCCTTCCGACCTGGCAAGGGACTGCGCTGGCTGCTTTGTCGCCCTGCCGACATGCTAAGGGGCCCTCCGACTTGGCCTTGGGCCCCTCCGTGCTGGCTAGGGGCACATTCGGCATGTTCAGGGGCCCTTTCGGTCTGGTCAAAGGTCCTCTGACCTGCACAGGGACCCTTTCAACTTCTCAGGGGCTCTCTGGGTCTGTCCAGGGGCACTCCAGCCTGCTCAGGGACCCTTTCGACCTGGTAAGGAATTGCGCTGGCTGCTTTGTCGCCCTGCCGACATGCTCAGGGGCCCCTCCGACCTGCTCAGGGGCCCCCGACCTGCCCAGGGGCCCCTCTGTGCTGGCTAGGGGCCATTCGGCATGTTCAGGGCTCTTCTGACTCGCCCAGGGGCCCTTTTGGTCTTGTCAGGGGCCCTCTGACCTGTACAGGGGCCCTTTGAACGTGTATGGGGCCCTCTGGTCTTTCGGAGGGCCCCTGTTGGCCCTTAAGGGCCTCTGAAGTGCTCTAAACTCTCTAAATACCACTTTGCGTGGTTTCCAGACTCTTAGAGAGCCCATGATAACGCGCTTCGCGCGGTCTCGTCGGCCCTTTTCGGCGCGCTGCGCGCGCCGAAAAGGGCCCTCCTCAGATGTTTCGGGGGGGGGGGGGGGGGGGGGGGGCACGTGCCCCCTGTGCCCCCCCCACTGGATCCGCCCCTGCATTGATGACGCGAAGGAGAGACAGGCGGGAGACCGGGCCCAGGTGTTTGAGCATTTCCGCCGTGATGCCGTCAGGTCCTGGCGTCTTCTTCAGCTTGAGGGCCTGCAGTTGACGGACCAGTTCGTCCAGGCCGAAGTCCCCGCAGCATCCCACACGAGCGCCCCGCACTCGGTACATGCGGGTGGGGTGAGGGCCTTCCTCTGCTGCTTGGCGCGGCGGTCGATCTTGGGGATCCGGACTTGTCTAGAGACCCAGACGTACGTCTGGCAGAAGGCTTCTGCTTTCTCCTTGTCTTTGATAAGGAGGCGGCCCTTGTGCTCCATCGCCTGTCCGTCCCTGTGGTCCTCGTCGACTCCGCCTTCCCATCGCTTCAGTATCCACGTCACCCTGCCGAGGTTGTTGGGTCTTGTTCAGCTCTTCGGAGACCATGTCTCGGAATCGCTGGCGAGAGACCCTAGTCTCTACCTCGGCAGCACGACGTCTGGCTGCAATCCAGCGCTGTTTAGACACGGGATCCGTCGGATCCACCTGGGCCTGCGCCGCACGGCTATCCGCGATAGCCTCTTTGTGATCCAGCGCTGTCTAGACGCGGGATCCGTCGGATCCACCTGGGCCTGCGCCGCACGGCGATCCGCAATAGCCTCCTCCAGCTCGGGATCCGCGGCCCAGGGCTTTGGGTCAGCTCGCGACCCCCGCGGGATGTGCCGGACGCTGGCTGCCTCCTGGAGCAGCGTCGTGAGACGGGTGCACAGCTCCTGTGCCGTGGCCCGCTGCGGCAACGCCTCGGATAAGGCAGCATCGCAGTCGGCACTCCAGGAGACCCAGTCAGCCTTCGTCACCGTCGTGAGACGGGTGCACAGCTCCCGTGCCGTGGCCCGCTGCGGCAACGCCTCGGATAAGGCAGCATCGCAGTCGGCACTCCAGGAGACCCAGCCAGCCTTCGTCACCGTCGTGAGACGGGTGCACAGCTCCTGTGCCGTGGCCCGCTGCGACAACGCCTCGGATAAGGCAGCATCGCAGTCGGCACTCCAGGAGACCCAGTCAGCCTTCTTGTGAGACGGGTGCACAGCTCCTGTGCCGTGGCCCGCTGCGACAACGCCTTGGATAAGGCAGCATCGCAGTCGGCACTCCAGGAGACCCAGTCAGCCTTCGTCACCGTCGTGAGACGGGTGCACAGCTCCTGTGCCGTGGCCCGCTGCGGCAACGCCTCGGATAAGGCAGCATCGCAGTCGGCACTCCAGGAGACCCAGTCAGCCTTCTCGTGAGACGGGTGCACAGCTCCTGTGCCGTGGCCCGCTGCGGCAACGCCTCGGATAAGGCAGCATCGCAGTCGGCACTCCAGGAGACCCAGTCAGCCTTCGTCACCGTCGTGAGACGGGTGCACAGCTCCCGTGCCGTGGCCCGCTGCGGCAACGCCTCGGATAAGGCAGCCTCGCAGTCGGCACTCCAGGAGACCCAGTCAGCCTTCGTCACCGTCGTGAGACGGGTGCACAGCTCCTGTGCCGTGGCCCGCTGCGGCAACGCCTCGGATAAGGCAGCATCGCAGTCGGCACTCCAGGAGACCCAGTCAGCCTTCTTGTGAGACGGGTGCACAGCTCCCGTGCCGTGGCCCGCTGCGACAACGCCTCGGATAAGGCAGCCTCGCAGTCGGCACTCCAGGAGACCCAGTCAGCCTTCGTCACCGTCGTGAGACGGGTGCACAGCTCCTGTGCCGTGGCCCGCTGCGGCAACGCCTCGGATAAGGCAGCATCGCAGTCGGCACTCCAGGAGACCCAGTCAGCCTTCTTGTGAGACGGGTGCACAGCTCCTGTGCCGTGGCCCGCTGCGACAACGCCTCGGATAAGGCAGCATCGCAGTCGGCACTCCAGGAGACCCAGTCAGCCTTCTTGTGAGACGGGTGCACAGCTCCTGTGCCGTGGCCCGCTGCGACAAACGCCTCGGATAAGGCAGCATCGCAGTCGGCACTCCAGGAGACCCAGTCAGCCTTCTTGAAGACCCACCTGGGCTTGCGGTTACGGCGAGAGGCGCTGTACCCGCTCCGGATGGTCATCTTCATCACACGGTGGTCGCTACCGAGGGAATCGTCCAGTGCCCACCGCTGCCCTGCGGGCCAGAGACGCGCCGTAGGCCGCCACGTCCGGCGCCGGTCTGACTGTCCACGCGAGTACCCTCGCCGGAGTTCAGGACCGTCCAGCCGGTCCGGTCGAGCCAGACCGCGACCCGATCCCCCACGGCGTCAGCAGTGCCGCATGCAGAGTCTCACAGAGGGTGGTGGGCGTTGAAGTCACCGACCACGATGGAGTTGTCGTCGCTGGGGAGTAAGTCCGGGTCGAAGTTGTCCTCTCGTTGATCCTCCGCCGACGACCGGACAGGCGGTCGATACAGACACCAGACGTCCAGGGGGGCGGACGCCGAGTATCCTCACGTCACACACCTCCGTCGTGTCGTCAGCAGCTGCGAGGGGACGGTCCGTCAGGGGGACGAAGTGGATCCCGCCGAGTACCCTCACGCCACACACCTCCGTCGTGTCGTCAGTAGCTGCGAGGGGATGGTCCGTCAGGGGGACGAAGTGGGATCCCGCCGAGTACCCTCACGTCACACACCTCCGTCGTGTCGTCAGCAGCTGTGAGGGGGACGGTCCGTCAGGGGGACGAAGTGGATCCCGCCGAGTACCCTCACAACACACACCTCCGTCGAGTCGTCAGCAGCTGCGAGGGGACGGTCCGTCAGGGGGACGAAGTGGATCCCCGGCGCGAACGTAGATCGCCACATCGCCCCCTTTGACGAGCTCGGCACCTGTGATTCGCCCACGTGCTCGTCGGGTGACCACTGGGGGCTGGAATCCGGGGAGTCTCGACAGTTGTCGTTGTCCGTGAGAATTGACCCTCCTGGATCGCCACCACGTCCGCCTGTGCCGTCAGGAGCCAGCGTTCGAGCTCTCCGATCTTGGGTTGGAGCCCGTCCGCTTCTCGTTGCCATTGTCCGGGATAATTGACCCTCCTGGATCGCCACCACGTCCGCCTGTTACCGGCAGGAGCCAGCGTTCGAGCTCTCCAATCTTGGGTTGGAGCCCGTCCGCGTTCCATCACACGAGGTGCAGGAGCCAGCGTTCGAGCTCTCCGACCTTGGGTTGGAGCCCGTCCGCGAGTTGCCTGTGCCGTCAGGAGCCAGCGTTCGAGCTCTCCGATCTTGGGTTGGAGCCCGTCCCGCGTTCCAGCACACGAGGTGCAGGAGACTGCGCTGTGAACGGTTGCGGTGATGGCGTCTGTTTCGGGCCCTTCTACCGGCGGCTCCCCTCCGGCGGTCACCGTCCCCGTCGGTGCTCACGGGGCGGGCACTGCCTGGCCGCTCATTTACTTAGCGGGGACCGGCCCGCGCTGCGAGCGCGATGCACGGTCCCACTAGTGGGCATACGCGGCCCTGGCGCGGCAGAGATGGTCTGGTCGCGGCCGGTAGCAGACGACGACAGCAGTCGGGCGGAGACCCGCCAGGCACCCCCAGTGAGAGGGCACGTGTTTGGACCGTTTTGCTTCCTCGCCGGGTCTCCGCCGGCGAGGCGGACCGTCGACCGGAGTCGATCGGTCCACAATTCCCACCACGTGAAGGCGGGTCCAGTCCTCGGTAAGCTTATACATACAAGGAGGACCAGTGCACAGTGTGGCCAAACGCAAGTTTAGCCTGAATTGATTCGTAGTGCTTTTCGGTTTTGCTGAAAATGATGCCCGATGACTTTTAGCGACAAATTGCTACTAACTAAGCTTTCTGCAACAATTAGCCCGATTCGTACAAGACTATCATGGTCCCTATGCGAATATCAATGGTAATGAATGGGTAGAAACTATCGAATGGAAACTGCGTCGACGACCGTTATAAAATTATAAAGAGGTTTCGGAATTTGTTTTACAACCAGTGTTTTGCAGTTTATTTGCCGTTTCCTGATCCATCAGTGGATTGAAAAAGACAAGGAGAACAGACATGTCCCTTTATGTCACTGGCACAACATGACAGTTAGACGGATCTTGTCATCACACGACCCGTCCTCACGACCTACTCGGCACATATTATTGCTGCTGGCTCCGTCACTGTTGCTGTCGCTGTCAGCACCGAAGGAGCCTACGCCGTTCCCCTCTCCAGCTGCGGCTCCGGCTACGACAGTAGCGCCAAGGTATCCGGTGACATGCCGGCTGACGTAGAGTCGTCAGCGCCGCTGCAGGCCCAGGCTGCTGATGAACGGGTCGCTGGCCACCATCAGATACCTGAAGAGGTCGAACATCGCGTGAAGACGCGAGTCCTTCCGCGTGTGGCACAGCCTGTACTGGTGGAGGCGCTTGTTCGCAACTTCGACAGCCTCCTACGGCATCATCCCGATGGGCAGGTGACATACTTCTGCCACAGCTGCCGAATGCGCCAGGAGCTTGTTGCAGGGTGGTGGACATCGGATACCACCTGTGCAAGGCGACACAGCGGTCGGGCAGCCCTTTGCTGGCAGTAGCTGGAGAGTGCGTCGGTGTCCAGCTTGTGGAAGCAGCTGGCGGCCTGCAGGATCGTGTTGATCCTGCTGATCAGCTGCCGTTCGACTCCGGTGCAGGCAGAGAAGTCGGCTGGCGAGCGGAAGGCGCGGCGGGCGTTGTTCCGGTCGTTGGATTTTCCACCGCTTCCCGCCCGCGGCTCGTCAGATCGGAGCCCCATTCGCGTCCTGAAGGCATCTTTTACCTCCTGCCGCTGCTGGTGGTGCTCCTTGCTCTTGTTTCCGTCTGGAAGCCGGTAGCTCAGGTAGAGGAGTCAATCAAAACACCGAATCCAACAGTGCAGCGTGCTCAGGCCATACTCCAGGTTGGTGACGGGCCGCGCGGCGACAGCTGCCAGGTCGTTGAAGCTCTTCAGCGTGAGACCACACATGCTGCAGCGCTGCGATGAGGCGATTGCCGGAAGTGACTGCATGATCGTCAATAATTACCAATTGCCATCAGTTATATAGAATGCACAGAAAGACATTCACAGTCATTGGTAGCTGCATCCAGTGACGTAACAAGCGCAGGGTGGGGATAACCCTCGCCCTACGGGAGCTTTTTCACCTTCGCCCTACGGGGGGGGGGGGGGCTAACAGGCCCCTGTTAACTTCCAAACCAAGCAACTTAGAGCAATGTGGTAAGAACCAGCATGTTGCCTGTCATGAGAGGAATTTAAGAATATGCGATTTTTAGATTTCAGGTCAACGGGTGACCTTCCAGGTCAAGTGAATGACCTCGGATTTAGCACGTCCAGAACAGTGATTTTGCTCTTCAGAAAACCTCAAAATTATAAATTGATAAATGTAAATAAAAAGGCATGTTCCTAGACCAGTTTTGGCTCAGAAATACAGAAAGGTAAGTATTTGCTCGTATGTTGTCAAAAAAAGTCCAAAAAAGTTATAAAAAATGTCGTCATGATTTTGTAACACTTAGAGAGCCATCACTAAGTCAAAAATGAAGATATTGCTTTGGAATTTGGTATGGGCATTGTGCATACTCAGTTCTCTCACATATACTCCGGTTTTTCTAACATCTTTTAACATTTTGATTTTGTGGGGATTTTTCCAAAATATCAGTTTTTGTTTATTTTAGGGGTCAAAACCCCAAAATTCTGAAAATCTGAGATTGATATTTGAAAGAGAATGTCATTTTGTATCTTTGGTTAATTGCGTTTGCAATTTCCTTTAAAACTCCGTTTTCTACCATTTTTCAAATATTTATCGTTTTTCCACCAACATGACGTCATCAAAACATGATTATCTCCCAAACTACTTAACCAATTTCATTTCTTTTTTACAGCCTGCGTATAATTGTTGTAAACTCAGCTACCGACAATTTCAGCAAGATGCGCCGAATGTGTAAAAAGTTATTCAAGAAAAACCTCAGGGGGGGGGGGGGGGGGGGGCCTGTCAGCCCCCCCCCCCGTAGGGCGAGGGTTAATCTGACCTACCATGAGGTAGGCCCTAGCCTGTCAGCCCCCCCGTAGGGCGAGGGTTAATCTGACCTACCATGAGGTAGGCCCTAGCCTGTCAGCCCCCCCCCCGTAGGGCGAGGGTTAATCTGACCTACCATGAGGTAGGCCCTAGCCTGTCAGCCCCCCGTAGGGCGAGGGTTAATCTGACCTACCATGAGGTAGGCCCTAGCCTGTCAGCCCCCCCGTAGGGCGAGGGTTAATCTGACCTACCATGAGGTAGGCCCTAGCCTGTCAGCCCCCCCGTAGGGCGAGGGTTAATCTGACCTACCATGAGGTAGGCCCTAGCCTGTCAGCCCCCCCGTAGGGCGAGGGTTAATCTGACCTACCATGAGGTAGGCCCTAGCCTGTCAGCCCCCCCGTAGGGCGAGGGTTAATCTGACCTACCATGAGGTAGGCCCTAGCCTGTCAGCCCCCCCGTAGGGCGAGGGTTAATCTGACCTACCATGAGGTAGGCCCTAGCCTGTCAGCCCCCCCCGTAGGGCGAGGGTTAATCTGACCTACCATGAGGTAGGCCCTAGTCCTGTCAGCCCCCCCCGTAGGGCGAGGGTTAATCTGACCTACCATGAGGTAGGCCCTAGCCTGTCAGCCCCCCCCGTAGGGCGAGGGTTAATCTGACCTACCATGAGGTGGGCCCTAGCCTGTCAGCCCCCCCGTAGGGCGAGGGTTAATCTGACCTACCATGAGGTAGGCCCTAGCCTGTCAGCCCCCCCCCCGTAGGGCGAGGGTTAATCTGACCTACCATGAGGTAGGCCCTAGCCTGTCAGCCCCCCCCGTAGGGCGAGGGTTAATCTGACCTACCATGAGGTAGGCCCTAGCCTGTCAGCCCCCCCGTAGGGCGAGGGTTAATCTGACCTACCATGAGGTAGGCCCTAGCCTGTCAGCCCCCCCCCGTAGGGCGAGGGTTAATCTGACCTACCATGAGGTAGGCCCTAGCCTGTCAGCCCCCCCCGTAGGGCGAGGGTTAATCTGACCTACCATGAGGTAGGCCCTAGCCTGTCAGCCCCCCCCGTAGGGCGAGGGTTAATCTGACCTACCATGAGGTAGGTCCTAGCCTGTCAGCCCCCCCGTAGGGCTGAGGGTTAATCTGACCTACCATGAGGTAGGCCCTAGCCTGTCAGCCCCCCCCCGTAGGGCGAGGGTTAATCTGACCTACCATGAGGTAGGCCCTAGCCTGTCAGCCCCCCCCGTAGGGCGAGGGTTAATCTGACCTACCATGAGGTAGGCCCTAGCCTGTCAGCCCCCCCCGTAGGGCGAGGGTTAATCTGACCTACCATGAGGTAGGCCCTAGCCTGTCAGCCCCCCCCGTAGGGCGAGGGTTAATCTGACCTACCATGAGGTAGGCCCTAGCCTGTCAGCCCCCCCGTAGGGCGAGGGTTAATCTGACCTACCATGAGGTAGGCCCTAGCCTGTCAGCCCCCCCGTAGGGCGAGGGTTAATCTGACCTACCATGAGGTAGGCCCTAGCCTGTCAGCCCCCCCCGTAGGGCGAGGGTTAATCTGACCTACCATGAGGTAGGCCCTAGCCTGTCAGCCCCCCCCGTAGGGCGAGGGTTAATCTGACCTACCATGAGGTAGGCCCTAGCCTGTCAGCCCCCCCGTAGGGCGAGGGTTAATCTGACCTACCATGAGGTAGGCCCTAGCCTGTCAGCCCCCCCGTAGGGCGAGGGTTAATCTGACCTACCATGAGGTAGGCCCTAGCCTGTCAGCCCCCCCGTAGGGCGAGGGTTAATCTGACCTACCATGAGGTAGGCCCTAGCCTGTCAGCCCCCCCGTAGGGCGAGGGTTAATCTGACCTACCATGAGGTAGGCCCTAGCCTGTCAGCCCCCCCCGTAGGGCGAGGGTTAATCTGACCTACCATGAGGTAGGCCCTAGCCTGTCAGCCCCCCCGTAGGGCGAGGGTTAATCTGACCTACCATGAGGTAGGCCCTAGCCTGTCAGCCCCCCCCGTAGGGCGAGGGTTAATCTGACCTACCATGAGGTAGGCCCTAGCCTGTCAGCCCCCCCCGTAGGGCGAGGGTTAATCTGACCTACCATGAGGTAGGCCCTAGCCTGTCAGCCCCCCCCGTAGGGCGAGGGTTAATCTGACCTACCATGAGGTAGGCCCTAGCCTGTCAGCCCCCCCCCCCCCGTAGGGCGAGGGTTAATCTGACCTACCATGAGGTAGGCCCTAGCCTGTCAGCCCCCCCGTAGGGCGAGGGTTAATCTGACCTACCATGAGGTAGGCCCTAGCCTGTCAGCCCCCCCG